>DWNE01000518.1:0-28225 GCA_018249875.1 Cecropterus toxeus | reverse complement strand
TTGTTACATTATTTACTGTACTGACCATCCCATCTGACACATGAGGCAATAAACGTTTATTATTATTATTATTATCATATTGTCGTTCAAAACAAACGTGTATGCAAAACAGTGAATAGTTTAAAATTCTATTGCAAGAATTGATTGATGCCTCGCGTACACACGGCCTAACAATATAAGCTAAATGGAACCTTCCAAAAACCCGTAATCAACTGTGAGACAATATGAGCCGTTGGTAATGTTGCAACTGATTATTATTTATTTCATTCACAAAATCCACAGCTTGTAACAATCAATTTACGCGCTAAACTTATAATAATATAATATAACTTATATGTTATTTCTTGCGTGAAGCAGTTCTTGCGTTTCGGAGGGTGGGTGTGGTTGCCGGCTCACTTACATATGAGCCGACCATCTTAGTCCTCGGGAGTAGCAACGCATCTGTGGATGACTTCAAATAGAATCCCTGTTTTATATAAAGTTGCTTACAGACGTCCATGGGCGGCTGTTACCACTTACTATCATGAGGACTGCGTGCTCGTTTGCTGCTTCAGGCTGATAATAATTTAAATTAAATGAGCATCGACTTTTTACTAGCCAAATTGTTGATCACGCAGTAAACAGTGTTAGTGGTTTAAAAATTTCGCCACATTACGTTCAGTCGGTATATTGTTGCCAAAATTCCATTCGGATCATTATGGACGGTTTCTATCTGGTACAACTATCTCCCACGGTCGTCTTTTAAAATAAATAATTGTCTATAATTATATCGCAGCTGCGTACCGGCCCCGTTATTAAATGAGGTATTTTTCTTGATATATTAGTACTATTTAATTTTGTAGTATATACAAACTTTTTGCCGTTGGTACTTATGGGTCAAATCTTGCAAGAAAATTTAAATAACTTCCATACTTAATGAATATATAGAAATTATTTATTTAACTTCGATGACAGCGCTCTAATTTGATGTTTTTGAACTATTTATAACAGTATTTTTTGTTAAGGTTGATGATCCATTATTAAATACATTATGTACTAGATTACAAAGTACTTAATCTTAACACTAATTTCAATTTATCTTTACATACGTAATGAATAATATATATTTATCTTTACCACTGCGATGATCTGGCAACCAACTTCATTCTAATTAACCGTTGTCTCCCAGCTGAAGAAATATGCATCCAACATTGACCTACCAACTAATAGAGTTGGATCTGTGTACCAAATTTATTACAATTAAAATTGTTGCAAAACAGAAAATGTCGAAAAGTTGTATTTACCCGTTTACTAGACTAATTATATCATTTTAACAGAATGAAGTAGCAAACGAGCGTACAGTCCACCTGTTGGGAATCGGTTACTGCTGCCCATGGACATTTGTAAGCAACTTCATATAGATAAGGGGTTCTATCTGAAGTCGATCACAGATGCGTTGCTACTCCCGAGGGCTGAGATGGTCGCCTCATATGTAAGTGAGCCAGCAATCACACCCTTCCAGCGAAACGCAAGAACTGCTTCACGTTAGATATGATATCTTCAAGGCGTGTGAAGTGTACTGATTCGCACTTGGCCAGCGCGATGGACTATGGCCTAAAACTCTCATTCTGACAAAAGACTCGCGCCCAGCAATGAGACAATAATGTCATGACGACAGACGATTCAGACATTTTTTTAATATTTTTTGTCCTCAATTAGTTACTAAGCAAGCACCCACCCAAACCGTATGGTAATCTATCCCCCGCTCGATAGAACTGTCATCTGTACGTGGTTATCAGAATAATTTGCATATTATGTATTTTTTATCGTTTCATCATTTATTCTGAATGCGTTAAGTTTTATGACAATCATAAATTTTGTGATTATGATCTACGAAAATATACAGCATATCATCGAGCGATTTCTTGTGAAATTGAAATGGTCTTAATTGTAAATCGTGAAGTTATTAAATTGATCGCTATAATTAAAACTTTTTTTTCAAACGCTTTTTACACTCATAGCCCCACACTAGGATTTTCTCCTATGAGTTCCATGGACACACAAACACGAATACACAAACACCCAGACCCAGAACAGAAATCTAAATTCCGGTATGGTGACCGCTCGGCCACGCGGGTCAACTTTCTAGAATTTTCAAAATTTAAACTCTGTTCAAAATTATACGTATTATTGCCGTTCAAGAAACAAAGCCCTGTGACGGACAGACAGCGGATGGTTGGTGATTACTTTTTTACTCTTTGAGTGCGGAACCCCAAAAATGGCAGAAACCTTCGTGGTTCGACTTCGCAGTCACTTAATGTAGTCCTCTGGGTAGCATCTGTGGTCTACTTCAGCAAAGACTAAACTTATCTGAATTGATCAAAAATTTCCAAAGATAGCCAATTGCCATCAAATGTGCTGCATACAAAAGTATTGTTGGATTCAAAAGGCACAGGACCAATTGGAGGCTTATTTCCAGCAGTGGACCTTGAAAGGCTGATGTATGGATGGATAGGCTGCATGCTCGTTTGCTACTTATAAATGATAAATATTAATTATAAATAATAATTATTAATTATTATAAACGCTTTCTACACTTATAGCCCTATAGTAGGATTTTCTCCCGTGTCGTGGGTGGACATGGACACACAAAGACGAATACACAAACACCCAGACCCAGAACAGAAATCTAAACTCATCATTCACATTTCTGTCTGACCGGGGATCTAACCCGGGAGCCACTGCGTGTTAGACCGGTATGGTCAATTATATAAAAAATGACTTATGACCAAGCCAGTTATTCGAGTTATAAAGTGATTAATAACCATTGTATCATCTACGCACGGTGTGTGGTCCGCATATCACACCAAGACGACGCCGCCTAACATTATCAACGCTCTAGATAACTCCATTGAAAACATTTCATACGTCTAACCCACTTGCCGCCGGGAATTAAATAGACATTAGTGTTCTAAATATCTATCTGCTTTAAAACTCAAATCTAACAAGTTTTCAGCGCTGAACTAGGGTTACCAACACTTCGTCGACAAAATATAGATTTTTTTAAAATAATCTATCAGAATATAGTACACATCTAAAACATAGTATTATGGACAAAATATACTTCTTATATTTTCTGAAGCGACATGTTTGTTTTGAAATTAATGTGAAAACGCGTTCGTAAATTTAGGTTTGGTGGTAATAGATTTATTAGTTAGACAGTTTGGACACCGCCAAAATATAGTATTTTTGCGTTATTTATTCAGTAGTATATAGTGCGCAGACCTGGAATATAAAACATTACTTACTATATATTATAGTACGGTTGGCAACCCTACTCTGAACACATGTCATTACACTTTTTGAAGCGAATATGTTTCTTTTGAAGTTTCAACTATTTTCTGGATCGGGTTTAAGAAATTTGTTATTCTTTAAATACCTATGCGTTTGTGTAGTACATGTTTCTGTTCTAAAAATGTCTCGTCATCTTTTTTCGAAGATTGAAATTTTTTTTTTTATGAATATGAAGTAGCAAGCGAGCAAGCAGCCCACCTGATGGTAAGTGGTTACTGCCGCCCATGGACATTTTTAAGCAACTTCATGTAGAACAGGGTTTCTATATAAAGTCTATCACAGATGCGTTGCTACTCCCGAGGACTGAGATGGTCGCCTCATATAAAAGTGAGCCGGCAACCACACCCTTCCACCGAAACGCAATTGTTTCGCGCTGGAAATAGATGTGGCGGTGGTACCTTCCCGGTCGATTTACACTGGTTTGGCTGGAAGGGTGTGGTTGCCGACATATAAGGTGACCATCTTAGTCCTCAGTAGCAACGCAACTGTGATCGACTTCAGTTAGAACTCCTGTTATATATGAGCTTACTTACAGATGTCCATGGACAGCAGTAGTCACTTACTATTAGTCTGACTGTATGCTCGTTTGACATAAAAAGATAGAAAAAAATCCTTACCAATAAAATTATATATCAAAACAGTTTAAAGTTTTACCGCTGCGTCTATTAAATTGCTGTGGTACCGTTTTCGATTGGACTCCGCGGATATCGACGGTAGATGAATAACGGGGGATGTGCCGTTTTCGTGTAGGAAATACATAGCTGTAGGAACAAAATAGACCCCTAATAAGAAACTTCCTTGGCTCTGTGTTCTTTAAAGTTAACTAACTGGTATTATAGATAAAGTTAACTGGTATTATAGGTAAAGTTAACTGGTATTATAGATAAAGTTAATTAGCATTAAGCTTGCGTCTTTTGCAACTTTTTGGTTAATAAGGTGGTTGACAATTTTTTTTATACTTTCGTTAATTAAAATAGCATGAACACTAAATCGGCTGAATTGCAATTAGTGTAAAGTGATTCGAGTACTTTTTAATTACACATTTCTGATACATGGATGTATGATAAATGTAATTTACTTTCTCTTTCTTTCATTCAAATGTAAATGTTTCAAAGTGTTTAATTTTTTAAGGCAAATTAGCTCATCTGACTTAATTCAGAATGCACGTATAATTTTAGTCTTTTTACAGCTCCAATTATCTTATGACTTAGCATATATCTTTGCAAATATCATTATTTAATTTTGTTATGTTACAGGATTATATCCCATGACTTTCTGTTATCTTTAACATTTGCAGTTTTCTCAGAAACATTACCTAACGCTTCAGTGAAAATAAAAGCTTAGTGAATCTAAATTGATTGTGAACGAAAAATTCAATATAATGATCAGTGAAAGATTTATTAAACGCAATGACCACACGTTTCTATTGTAACACAAAGAGACAAAAAAGGAAAGCAAACATAACATTGCACAACGACGTCCACAAAAATAAATAATCTTTAAAGTGAACTTTTTATGTAATAAACCGCAAAGGTCATAATACTGTAAGTAGTTGGAGTTCTTAACATTAACGCGCGGTGAGAATAAAGGAGACTTAAGGCGAAACTTGTATTTTGTGGAAATAAAAAATATGTCTTCGCATTTTGGCGAGTTTCATTACAACGTAACATTTATATTTTGTCCTTTTCTGGTTTTTTTTTTCATTCAGTAGATTTGGATCAACATAAATTTTGAGTTCAATCCTTTCGTTTTCATTATTCGATTTGAACATGATCTTTAGTACATTAAATAAATGAAAAACCTTATTTATACATCAAAATCCGTTATATCATGGAGACTATATGTGATCACAAAAAAATCAAGATACGGACATACATGCAACTAAAATTATATACATACAAAATTGGATATAAACAACCAAAATGTAATAGTAGTCGTCCCTCCCCTCCCCTCCCTTATCCTTTTTATAAGCGCCATTTTATGAAAATCATAAAGCTTATGTAACTCTGCAAACTGCAACGATTCTCATGATACGTTATTTATCACAATTCGTCCAACCGTTTGAGCTGAAGCGCGTGCCAAATAAATGAACATACATTGTCTTTAAAAACATTACCATCATTCGGGCACGGGGTGGTAAGAATCCGTTATGCCATTTAGCCTATATGTAATCGCAAATAAATCATACAAACATACATATAGCCAAAAAACGTTTAATACCTTCTGAGGCAATTGAATACAAACAAACCAAAATGTAATCGTAACTATCTGTAATAGCATTTACGCAATATATTGCTAAAGGTTGAGAAATATTTAAGAGACTTGAAGAAACGTGGGCTCATCGTCTTTAAAGTAAAAATAAGCGATGCTAGACACGGTAGGTGCTGTTTATTTTGCGAATACACAAGTAGCATTTGGCAAAATCTTGATCACCAAGTGTCGAAGAGTATGCCAGAATTGCTTCGAGCAGCCTTTCATAAATTGTTCTGTTTTCAGGGATGCTACAGGCCTTAGGGGTAATAGAGGGTCCAGAAAACTACTGAAGCAATTTAGAGGATGATAACTAATAACTCATTAGTTTTCTATTTTATTGAGATAAATGAAAATAAACTATTTTTTATTATTGCATCAATTATTATCTCTGTAGTATTTGGTTGAATGCAATAAGTAATTTATTAATTGGTAACTAAGAACACACTCTTTAGCAAATACGTTTAAATAATACACTACAATGATGTAATGTAAAGTGTAATTGCACTTAAATAAATAATTATTGTGATATTGAATTTTAAAATGTATAGAAAATAAAGCAGCATATACGACATAAGATTGAGAACCTCTGAGTTAGAGCATTGCCAAGACTTGCTAATACTATAATGCCGTTATAAATTTCTCCAGTAACTTGATCCACTTCGATTCTGGTATGTTACATAAGTAACCTCTAATAAGTCGACTTAACTTGAGGTCAAAATGAACGTTACCCTCTGCAATGGAAGTAATCCAATAAACAAACATATCTATAAACAACAAACATAATTTGACGTTGTAACGGGATTTCGTGGGGCTATTCTAGAGATCTCGAATCTCAAGATTAGTACCAGTTTTCTGTTGAATTTCTGTTTCGATACTTATAGAATTGATGTACAGTAACGAGCATAAATATATGACTATGGACACGTCAACAAAAAATTAATGACAGATATATTTGCTGCATTTGTGCAGATATAATTGAACTATTCTTACTAGTAGTCATATATTTATGCTCGTAACTGTATGTACAATTGTACATATGCTAAGTTTCCTTAGAACAACTATCTTTTGTATGAAAGAAGGTTCGTCTTTTCTTTTATAAATATGTACGTCGAACTTGCAGTTGATAGAACCAGTGTAGTTCGACCGGGGAAGTGTAGATGCCGGTTCACTTATATATGAGGCGACTATCTCACTCCCCAGAATTGGCAACGCATCTGTGATCGTCATCAGATAGAACCCCTGTTCTATATGAAGTTGCTTACAGATGTCTATGGGCGGCAGAAGCCACTTACCATCAGGTGGACTGCACGCTCGTTTGCTACTTCAAACTGCTAAAAAAGAGCTCTTATTGCTTAAATGTATGTTTATGTTGGTTGTTGAGTTCATTTTTCGCATCGTCAACGATCAGCGGCGTTGTGGCGACCGACGTGCGTACGCGCGGTTCCCAGCTTAAACGGAATGCGTGTCTAGTGCGGTAAGGTGCCGACAGAATGGAAAATGGACAACGGGATCTCTCGCAAGTGTTCGGTTCACTTACGGGGATAAGCCGAGACGGTCAATATTATTAAAGCTGTTAGCGAGGAATGCGCGGCCGGACTAATTCCAACAGGCATTTCATACGTTCCATACCGCATTAACGCCGTTCAGTATGAATATTATTTTGCTGTGAATATCCTCTTCACTGCTCTTAGCTAATGAATTGTACATTACAAATAGTTGTGAAAACTTACACTGTAGACTTTACGTGTAATTTTACAAAAATACTATTGTGTTTAATGCCAAACGTATCAAAAGATTTTTTTTGTCTTTATTTAATTATTTTACATTAATCGTTTTGAAAAGTATTTTCCTGAATAGGGTTAACTGACGTGTGGATTAAAAAAAATGTGTCATGAAAAAAGCAAAATGGAGGATATTAAATTATTATGACTGTTTTTTTTTTCTTCATATTATTGAAAATTACGAACGTGAAAATGAGAAGACATTACAATTGTATAAGCAGAAGATGTAAATGGCAATATTTCTGATTCCGATTTATTGAAGGCAACCGTTTAATCATTGCTGAGTACGAGTCTTAGAATCGTCTTAGTTTGGAGAGTGACATAGGCAATATATTCTTTTAAAATAGCGCCTGCAAATGGGGAACAAGAGGAGGAGCTTCTGTTTGACAATTTTGACATATAAAGCTTTAAATTAAATATATCATTATGAAATCCTTTTAAGCCATCGGGTTTTTTAATAATGTCACTAGTTGGCCTCATTGTTATTCACATATTCGTATGCCCACTTCTTGTAAACAGATTTAACATTTAAACGAACTAAATAGCGTCTGGTGTTAATAGTTAATTGCAACATTAGTCGGTGCAGAAAATAAATCTGCGCTAAATGTTTAGCAACGTGAAATTCCGATGGTCAAATTAATTAAACCCACGATCACGATTCCATGTGCCTGTAAATCTTAGCCTCAGTCTGCATTCGAATAAATATCCTCCGGCTGAATACTAGATTTCTAGGCCATACACTAACAGCATTGCAAATATTCAAACGTTTTCGACTTACGTATATTCTGCCCCTCTTAAAAAAGAACGCAGTAATCAAAATTGAGATTTTTTCCAATAACTAAATCAGAAGAAAATAGAAATAAATAAAATTTTCGTATTTTTTACAAAAAAAAAACTGGTTATCAAGCCAGATACATTTTCTGTTGAAATATGAACGAGATAAAGTTAAAAAGGTGAAGTTTTGAAAAAAAAAACACTCAAACGCGTTTTTTTTTCAAAACTATAATTTTGCAAATACTGCTTTTCGCATAACGGCGCCAGTATTTGTGTAATGCACGATTCGTTTCCATAACACTCGTAACCTTCGATAAACGACCAAGTTAAGTGTCGATAACTGTCGATTGAAACAAATAATCCCAACGATAAAGCGGCCATTTTTCAAATGGCTGCATAAAATGCAAATGTTGAAATGATAGACGATTGTTTCTTAAGACTTCGAGTAATTTTAACCATGGACTTTTTAAGTCCGTTAAAATCAAAGTGTTGTAGACAGTGCTTTGGAGTTTGTTTTCCTTACACAACTGTGTATATTTTTTTATTTAATGTTGAAGTAGCAGACGAACACGCTGCCCACCTGATGGTAAGTGGCTCCTGCCGCTCATGGACTTGTGTAATCAAACCCAGATAAGATCAGTCTTACCTGACGTTGGGCACATATGCATTGCTATTCCTGAGGACTAAGTTGGACCGCCTCGGATAACTATGTGCGAAGGTGGTGCTTCAGACGTGGAACCACTAACGGTTTTACCACGGACCTTATGTGTGATATTGAATTCGGGTTTGGATGGTGTGGCAACGATTCATTTAAATTTTATCTTCATAAGAACACATTGATAATAATAGTTATGTAATAAGTTATGTATTGGTCTCCTAAAGTGTCCATTATAATACTGCTATCATGGGGTGAATATTATTAAATAAGTAAGTAATGACTAATTTTATAGAATATGTATTAAAAAAAAGAATATACATTTTTCAAAATCATGGCACGAGATAATACGAATGAAAAAACAATAAAATCCAAAAAAGAAAATCATAAATAAATAAAATAAAAACAAAACTACAAGTCGTATTGAGATAATTTATTTATTGAAAGAGAAAGAATGTTAACTATTTGTCGCCGTTTCGCAATCTCTTTGACGGCTCTCTCTTTATCAACAACAAAGGAGAAAAAAATCTATAGAATCAAAGTTCCACTTAATCAATTTGCAAGGAGAATTACTCGGAGCCAGAGATAATCCGCGCCAGACGTGGCGGAATGCGGCGAGGTGCTCGGCCCTCGCACTACGGCAAGGGCTACCGGCCCTAAGGACCTGTGTTCTGTTTGAACGTTATCTATACTATAATTAATATTATATGTAATTAATCTCTTATATATAAAATTCTTGTGTCACAATGTTTGTTCCCGTACTCCTCCAAAACGGCTTGACCGATTCGAGAGAATCGGCCAACATCTATTTTTCATACCCCTTAGTGATAAGTGTTGTGCACCCTTAACATTTTTTTTTTAATTTTTAGACATTTTTTTATTATGTCGCATTAAAAATACATGTAACCCTAAATTTTTACCCTTTTATTACCAACCCCTATTTTATTAACCCCCTATTAATCTATTTACATCCCCGGTCGATAACTGATCAATCAATCATCCTTACACACTTACAATAAGTTAGTTATTTTTACATCATAACAAAACAAACAAACCAACGAAATCAAAATACTGTATATGTAAATACCTAGACTATTCTCGTAACTGCACCCGCTTTGGATATATTTACCTCGATAATGATCCGATGCGGTATCATCCCATGTGTTAAATCAGGTTATAAACTATATATGTGTATGCCAAATTTCAGCGAAATCTGACCAGTGGTTTTTGCGATATAGAGAGTAACAAACACATAATCTAAAGGAGTAACAAACACATAAATCCCCAAATATTTTCGCTTTTATAATATTAGTAAGATACCTTAGCCTTTATAATATAAGTAAGATAAATTTTGCTAATTTTCAAAATGTAATACGTTGAATAATAATTTATAACTACGATAAATATTTTATGTACCAATTTTAAACCAGCGACACACCAGAGAATTCGAAGTTAGACCCGTAGACATTACAAATTCTAATTAAGGGAGCCTAACGCTGCGAAATAATGCCTAAACGTTACCCTTAGGTTTTCATTAAAGCCGTTATCAAAAGTTATATCGTACATTAAGTATAATGCAACAAACAGTTAGACAACCAGACATAAATATCAAAGGAATTAACATTGTTGAAAACATTAAAACCCGACTGCATAAAACGATTTTTTGTTACTAATGATATATCTCATTTTAACATTTTATATGACTTTTCGACAAAATAGTGCAGTAAAAGTACTATAACATATATACCCATATTGTCGCGATAATAAAAAAGTCGTCCCTCCCTCCCTTTTTCTTCTATTTCCAGGTGCCATTTTTAAAAATGATATAGCCTATGTCACTTTGTAAACCGAGACGATTCTAATATGTCATATATCCCAATCCGTCAAGCCGTTTAGGCTGTAGTGCGAGCCAGACATGGACATACATACAAAGAAACATACCTACATATATACATAAACTCGAAAAACATTACCCTTCTTTTGACGTAGTCGGGTTAAGAGAAAACTAACGACTTCTTCTTTTTGAAAATATTTGTAGTTCACAAACACGAGAACCTTACACATCCATTAATGTTACCCAGAGTTTCCTACACGTTGACGCGTTGACAGCCCTACCAACAGTCAAAGGGGAAGCTTTCGACAGTGGACACTCGCATGTTGAATATTTAGCGAGATGCATAAAAACTGCATCGGCGGCGACGCCATATTGGACGTCAGTATTTTTAGTTGGACCAAGAATAGCCGATGTGTGCCGAGCCCGTGCCGCATCACCTCTGGCGGAAGGATGTTCTTTAAATGTAAGATGAGTGTGCGACGTTCGTTTTAGATCACCTTTGAGATGTACACGACGTTTCGTTTGCACTCTTCATGTCTCATCATCGTTAATATTATTAGATTGTACGTGAACCGCGTCGGCTTGTAAATGCCTCCTCACACGTGCCACGACCACGTCACGTCGCAACGACGATCGTTGGCGCTTTGAACGAAATGCTTAGTGTAAATAAATATTTAGGGTCATTATGATAACATCGCAACTATAAGCCACACGAGAGGCAGGTCTGTAAGTCTTGAAGTCACTACAACGCAGCTTACAGTAAGCTACAGTGATACAGTTCACACCTAACTGCACGCGAGCTATTGTCACAGCCGTGTTTGTTGTGGTACGTGTGAATAAGCTCTAAATTTATTTAAGACTCACTGACTGTAAGACGCCGCAGTTTAAACCAGTGTGTTTAGAAGTATTTTCACAAGAATGCTTTACATCAGTTGGATGAAAATTAAGGAGGGATGTTTGTTAATTTTCTCCCAGCGGCTAGGAACTGACACGCTGTCAGAAACAAATGTTTGTTGTCAGAAACATCTTTGTTCAATTTAGTAACTTAGAGATTGATATAACAATGGAAAATTAAATCCTTAATCCTAAATGGAATCCTTGGATTTATGACTGATATATGACCATCTATATATCCGTATTTACACAATCCTAAATCAAATGAAGTTTCCGCATTTGGTAGATAAAATGTTTTTGTTGTGTCTGCAAAAATATTTGCCGACAGATCAATGCTATTAGTGCAATTTGTTATGCCAAACGCTTAAATAAATAAGTCTTGATAGGATAAGTAAATCTATGTGAAGCCAATCTAGGAGTAGATTAATTTTATGAGTAGATTTCAAGGTGATAGAATGAGTATGGTTCAAAAGACGATGTACCACCCCCACACCTATTGCAACGGTTAAGCAGTTCTTACGTGGCAGAGTCCGCTTATCATCAGATGGACTGCATGCTCGTTGGTTATTTCCATTTTACTTATAAAAACAGGAGAAACCAACGCCACATCTGAATCAGTTACAAATCAGAATTCGACAACCAAACATCTAAAGTTACTAATGCATTTGTTTTGTTTATATTTTGCGTGATAATCATACAATTGGATATCACAAGGAAGATTTGATTACCATGAGTTATTTATACTTAAATAATGTTATTTAATATACTTAATATTGCACGTAATTTTGTTTACTGATGAAAAACATATACAATATATGATTGTATCTGTAATCGGTTTTTAATCTTTCATTGACGTCATTCAATTTAATGGTTCCATTGTGTTCGATCGTCCTTAAAATTATAGCTCCAACAATGATTTACGAGGCATCTCCTTAAAAGTGTCTCTATGTAATTTAGCGCAATTTATAACCGCAAGCGTTTAATTTAATGAATAAGCGGCCAAGTGCGAATCGGAATGTTTCCATACCATTATCTATAAAAGGCAGCAAAATAATCATGTTTGTTGAATAGGAGACTCCTTAATTATATGTATATATATTTTTAAGTGTAAGTATATTTAATAATTCAAGCGTTGCCGTTTTTGATATAGATAACATTTTTTGGAACAAAACTTAAATATTTATTTTATTCTGTTTTTAGCTTTTGTTGGTATAGCGGCAATACAAACATCATCAAAATTTCAATTGTCTAGCTATCGGTTCAGGGGATACAACCTAGTGACAGACAGACGGACTGCGGAGTCTTAGTAATGGGGTTCCGTTTTTACACGTTGGGTACGGAACCCTAAATATGCTCTCCGGAGGCACAATAGTTACGCCGTGGGATTGTGAATGTTTGTGAGCTATCTCGGATCTTTACGATGCGACGCCGTTACTTCGGATTATTTTATACCCCGATCATCCATCGCAATGCCAAGCTATAAGAATCCCGTTTGAAGATATCTTGTGGTCATTTATAATGGGAATGTTAAATTACATTTGTAAACAATGTTATTAAGCCCAGACTAGATTTAGAACATTTGACAAGAGAAGTATTTGATGTTTATACCTTGGTCATCCACAACAATACTAACTCATAGGAGTCCCGTTTGAAAATATATTGTGGTCATTTATATTGGGAATGTTAAATTACATTGCAAACAATGTCAAGCGAATTGTAGTCTGAACTACTCATATATATATCGAAAATTGGTTAAGTACAGTATTCAAATTTTATACCCCGATCACCCGTCGCAATGCCAACCCATAAAAATACAGTTGTAAGACATTAAATTTGTAAACAATGTCAATCGAATAGTGAATTGTGACTAAATTATGAACATTTGAAAAGTGAAGTATTTAAATATAATACCCACATCACCCATAGCAACGCCAACCTTTAATAGTCCCTTAATAAGAAATAACTCGTAATAATCTATAAAATACGAAGTACGATGGCGCTTATATGAAAGAGCAAGCCATCTTATTAACTGTAAACACAGCATTGAATCGACTCGTCCGCATATGGTTATGGCGTCAATATTATAAATATTGAACAACAAATCAATGATCTAATATAAATAGAATGCATAAATCGCTATTGTAAAAGGGGCAACGCACTTTAACGTCTGCCGTATGGAATTATCTACGAGTGGGAACAAAAAAGCATAACAAGAGCGATCAATCAAATGTGTCACGAAATCAAACCTCAGAGGATTCAATAGACCAGCAAGTAGCGGCTTAAGGTGGCGCCACATCGAGTCACTTTGTTGATAACGATCATCATGGTAAATGAAGCGCTCGTTATTTGGGTTGCTAGAGTTTGGGAAACGGTGTGTATTGTGTAGCACGGTTGGTCTTTGATTTGTGTGATAGGGAGCTCCAATTTATTGTTTCTAATCACTATTAAAGTGCTATTCAAGGTCTATTATGACATTGTTTAATTGTTTTTTTTTTCTTTTGTGGAGGGAGAACCTAAAGAGATGCTGTGTTTTCCTATGAAGATTATGTTAAGGAATTGTTTAGCGACACCTGATGGTAAGAAATAGTAATAGATCATTGATATACTTTGGACCTACGCGGTCCCTAACCTAACCACATCTAAAAGATTTTGAAATTATTTAAAAATATACGAAGTCTAATCTGGATTACTCACTTTTTAATATAAACACGAGACCCCTGCCCAGCTAATCGCAGCTAGTAATAAATCATAGAATATAGAATAATGTTGAATTGGTTCGCAACATTCGTACCAATGTGGCACCACCGTAACGGAACCCGTTCAGTTTGTATATGGTAAAGAGCGCAACGTGCAAAACGTAAGGAGATTTGCCTCGTATATGGACATCAATGCGCAGCGCGCCTGAGAAATTACAAGAGATTCATTATGCTTTACGTCCAGCGTTGGATCTACTTTGAATAGTCCACTCGAGGGCGTTAGATGCATTATTTGTGCTCCAGCTTCGCTCGTTAAAAGGAATGGCGAGGGATTTTTTCACGCGTTGATCGGATTAGTAAGGATTTACGCCAGTGAATCCACATCGCTGATTTCTCTTTGATCTGATTTCCGAATCAGCTCAATTCCTTGCATATGTTAAGTCCCATCGAATACGCTTGGGCGTTTAAGTTCAAAATCTAAATGTTTATTAGTATAGGTTGTAATGAATTTATTATTCCTAATCCTTAAACAGCTTTTTACTGAGATAACATTCTCGTTAAAGAGTATTTTTTTTATTTCTCTAAATTAATAATTTAACTGTTTCTTATTTCAAAATAAACTTTATCTTATTTCTAAGTAGAAATAAGCGTTATAAGAGGTACTTGTAGCACGTGCAGAGAATATACGTATCTTAAAGGTAGTAACAAAATTTATATAAAAAAAACCTCCCTATAATCCATTCTTCATGATTAGCAGTTCCATTTACTTTTGTTATGTAACAATTAAGATTAAATTAATCCACTAAGTATACGACTAAGAATTCACTAAGTATACAAGGTGTTACTCGTTATGTTTACAAATAACGATGAATTACGATTCGATTTGATCCAACGGTTTGATCAAATTAATTCCGTCTTACCGTCACTGACATGTTCGTTTGTCGTGACTACGGAATATTAAATCAAAATCGTGATATTCTAATGCTTGTTAATTTTGAATATTAAACGTGAAAACGGTAGTTTAGATAATAATGTATCCTCATGATAAAGATACATTTTCACAATTATTATATTAATTGAATATAGTAATGGTACCTTTGATATAAATGTTATGTGTAAAAGTGGGGATGAATGACATTTTAAAAAAATATGATTCACAAAACAGAAAAGTGGCTTTAGAGGTAAAATAAGTAAAGTTAGAAGACTTTTGACAAAGGTTGGTAATGATGATCCTCCCTGTTGCCTAACAAAATAAAGTCGCAGACATGTGGTCTGTTGAAGATTAAGTTGAAACGCCTCATTAAGTTAACATTAATATTTAAGTACAACATTAGTAACTCTTAGATAGAACGAAATAACAAATACTATCAAACTTAGAAAATTTTCAATCCTATATAGGTAGATTTCTATTCTACCAAGTTGGTTGTTAGTTTAGAAATTGTTACTATCAAAGGATTTGAATCCTTTTTTAAATATGACTATTAGATTATTATCCCGAGTATCCGCTTCTTTAATAGACGCTTCTATTTTCCATCAGGGACAATTAGTACACCCCCGTTGGTCACGACGACTGTGTTCGTACTGTGAACGTGACAATGTCGGCACGTGCCTTCCAAACGGCTTGCGACCTATTTGTGTTTTATTCTAATTCAATCTATTATTTTATTTTCTTTAGTACGTACTGCGACGGTAACGGTATTTGAACAATTTATTACTCGCTTTAAATATGAAAACAAGATAAAGTTGCTTTCTACAATGTTATAATTGTTATTCTTCATACGACTATAGTTTCAAAGGAAAATATTCTAGATAATGACACAATATTTCATCGTCTTTTCTATAAAATTGTAGCATGAAACGAATATTTTAATCAAAGACAAAATTCTGTCTTTTATTATGAGTAGGTACCCGTTACATATTATAATGTAACAAAAAATCTTTATTACTCAATAGTCAGATTTTATTCAATATACCGAAGAACAAATAGGTAAACTTGAAGAGGAAATTGTCGCATATTTGTCTGATATTATACAGATATTTTATCTTATCTGTATTCTGCTTTATCTGCAAACTAAGGTGGATTATGAGCAAAGTTTCAACTGTAGACAATTGCCATTTGATATTATTGTATGACTAGGTATTTAGGCGTACTATTAAACATACATTCATTTATACCATGACTTACATTAATCAGTAATTATATTTTTTTATTACTATTATTCCATTAATTATATTTTTATAAGTATGTTTTAACACTTGCAGTGTTCCTAATATCCTGGGTGTTTGACTGCTTGTCCAGAACTAAAATTCCTTCATTCAAATGTCTTTCAGCAATCGAAGACGAATCGGGGAGACTGCGTGTCAGAAGGATACGGCGTAAGGTCACTGCTTCTCCATGCAAGTCTACTATAGTTTTCCTATCCCTTTTTTCACTACACGAAATGATCTAAAAATTAGCTTTAGATAAAATTTAACAAGTGATAAAAATTCATTATCATTTCTGAAATGAAATGAAATGTCTTTATTTTGCATACAAATTGTCAGTTACAATATTTTTTTTCTTACACTACCACCGGATCGGAACACGACTGAGAAGGAAACTCAGCGGGTTTGTCTTTTTTGTTTATATAATATCTTTTTTTCATTCTTTTTTATAACAATTTATTTTTACTTTCTAAAAACAAATATGCATTTAATATTTGTTTATTTATAATTTACAATCTCCAGTTATCCGTCGCTGTTTCAATTGACGTTTATTTCGTTTTGTCGAAGAAATGTATCGTAGAGATAAAATCTAATTCCTATCGGGGCTTTAGTACAGCGTCGTCGGTCACGAGCGCCGTGTTTGTACTCAAACGTGTCAATTGTCATCGCCTCCAACGCCATACACTTTGTTATTTAATTGTTAGTTTTGTCTGCTGTGTTTGTATTACTAAATTGTTTCACTTTTAATTTGTCAAGTTATGAATTGAATTGTCTTTATTTTGTATAGGCCATTGTGGGCGCTTACAAGTTATCGCTTTACAATATTTTTTTTTACACGACCGCCGGATTGATACACGTTCTTGACTGAGAAGGTTTGACACGAAACTCAGCTGATTTGTCTTTTTTCTTTTGTATAAAATTATATATTTCTTTTTTTAATCTATGTTTTATATTTCATATTTACTGCCTGTTAAAATTAAAATGGCTTTATTTATGTTAACGTTAAGAAGTGGCGGTGCTAATGTATTCCTTGAGGGATACCAAGTTCAATGCTGATATATCCCGACGCCTACGTTTATTGTCTCGAGGAATCGAGATTTTACATGAAGTCCTATTTTATATGAAGTTGATAATAGATTTCCATTGGTAACACTGACCTCTTACCATCAGGTGAACGGCATGCTCGTTTGCTACATCAATCGTATTAAAAAATCGTATTAAGTGGCAGTTTAATTTGATAGGTTACATTGATGCCATAAATGGTGTACGCCAGGTTATCGGTCAATAACTGTTTCCCCTTGGCTCCGACGTAACACGTAATACTTGCCGCGTTGACCCAAATCATTATCCGTGCAATTTCTCAGCGGCGCAAAATGCTAGATTGGATCAGCACTCCGTATTAGGCGGGTACATTACACTAGTTACGTAGGAGCAGCGGTACTCAAAGTTTAAATAAACGATTTTGGTTTAATAACAACTGTGTTAAGCGCTGCTATTTTTTGGTCTGAAGAGTGTTGTAAGGGATACATACTTAACCGAAGTGTTGCAACTAAGTCTTTAAGAGTAGCAACGCATCTGTGATTAAACTTAAACTCTTATCTGAGGTTGATTATTGATGACCATGTGGTAACCGTCACTTACCATCGGTCTGTATGTTCCTTTGCTACTTTAATATTATAAAAAAGCGAATGGAGATGTACATTCCAAAATGTATAAGCATTAGTGACAAAATATTACAAATTTAACATATTTGGCTTGCAATATGACCATTCTATAAAAAATATGTAAACATAATTAAAATTACACTTCGAACATTTTATCTATGCAGCTTTGAAGTTTTATTTTAAAATGTTAAGTGATTAAGTTAATAATAAATTTCAATTAATAGATTTATTGAATACACCATATAATCACAGTGACATATTATTAATAAATCATATATTAGATTCCCAATGCTTGTGATATGTAAACGTAAATAAAAATATTAAAAAAACGGTATGTGGTTTTCTAAATCGCTATATTGCCCTCTTCTGAATTAACAATATTAATTAGTTACAAGCAAACGCATTTACCGAATTAAAAAGAAATAAAAACGAATTTTTGAGACAATTAGAAATTAAAACCAATGTTTGACAACCCCTGCGCTCAGATAGTTTAGGGTCAAAGGAAGCCCTATTACCGAGAGGCGCCAGTAGCGCTCGGCGACCGGCAATTATGTAAATTTCGACCGGGCCCTGAATGAAATTTATATCGGCGTTAATGTAGTCCGGGCGACGGTTGAGTACCCCTGCCAACGTCACGAGTTCCCGGATTTATCCCGTCCGAAGGTCAATTCAGTTATGGTTTGTCTGAGACCCCTTGTCAAAACGATAAAGGGTGTTGAATGAAAGCTTTTACGGATTTATCATATAAGTTTTGGGGTTGCGAGATTAGATTATCCGTGAAATTTGACGGCGTAAATACATTAACATGATAGAAAAGTGTGAATAATTGTTATGTGGAAATTTTGGAACTTTTCTTAGTGGCCCCTCCACTAAGAAAAGTTCCAAAATTTCCACATTGCATTGATAGCTAACTCGAGTCGGACTCATCCAAGCATTCAAACCGCAAATTTAACCACTAGCGGTCCTCCATCCAAATCCTAACTGCTTGTGACATCGCTCAACTTTGTAGATCGGTTAAGTTTTACAAAAGCCGTTGGGTGTCGCGCGTCACATATATGTAAGTAATACATTAAAAATAAGTGTAAGTAAAACCAAAACTTTCAAACCATAAAACAATTATTGTTTACATTTTTGTTCATTATTTCAAGTACATTGCGATGTATCGCCGATAAGGAAAATATAAACGACCAATGTAAATTGTAATGTATGGACCAAAACGTAAACGACAAATTGTTTCGAGGAAACGTAGTAAACTCGAACTAAGGGTGCAGTATTACTCGGTTTCCCAATTAGTATCGTATCGTTTCGTCATCTCAGACTCAGCTTCCGTGCATTGTTTTAATTTTGACGATGACATAACGATATGTGAGGATCGTGCCGTTTAACGATACGGTTATAATTGCCTGGCATGTTATCTTCTAATTAGATGTTCATGAGCGTAGTGCCACACGCGACGGTGTATTTTGGTGGTTAAAAACAGTTGAAAAGAGTTTAAGTATTTATTTTTTAAGTAAACCGAGCGTTAAGCAGACGGGCTAACTGATGATACGTCGACTTACGCTACCCCGACTTACGCGAACCCGGAGTTACGCGATTTTCAGTTTACAAATTTTGGATAATGTATACTCGTCCGAAAAGCTTATTTCTTCTACAAATAGTAATATTAGCATGTTAAGAGGGAATTTCGCGGCAGCCAAACGAATTTCGAGTCGTCGAACTACTTTGTTACATTTTAATGATGGCTTATACAATTTCAAAATAAAAATCTCGGATTTTTATAAACATTTATTTTTTTAATTTGCTTTTTTCTTTATTTACTGGCCCTAATTAAAATAATTTATATATATACGAAATTATACCCCGACTTACGCGAATTCGACTTATGCGGTTATCACTCAGTCCCACCTAGCGCGTAAGTTCGGGGTACTACTGTACCTCAAGAGGAAGTTCATACCTTGCGCAATATAATTTAGTATTTCAATAAAATGTTGTTTAAAAGAAAGTACCGAAAGCGTGCAGTCCATCTTATGGCAAGTGATCACTGCCACCCATTGATTTGTAACCAACTGCATGAAGAATACGGGTTTCATCTAAAGTCAATTACAGATGCGATCGCTCTCGATGTCTTGAAGAGTAAGGTTGTCGCCACGTATAAGTGAACCGTAACTACTTCCAACGAAATGCAAGTACTGCTTCACGCTAGAAATAGGTGTGACGGTGGTACCTCCTTAGTCGTAGCTATACTCCACCACCTGGCCATTATAGCATGATCCATTGTTTTATACGTCTTAAATTGTAAATTAGTTACACTGAAACGCTTGTTGCTTTAATTAAGAATTATTTTAATTAGTGAAATTCCGCATATTTATGGATAAAGACCGCGTCGATCGATTTTGTATTTCAAAATACTTTGCCATTTTGTTATTATTTTTAACCGACTTCCAAAAAGGAGGAGGTTCTCAATTCATCTGTATTTTTTTTTATAATATATTTTTGCATTGCTGTGAACACGCACAAATAAATCCCACATACAATCTACATACGCAGGAATAACACACACAAAAAATAAATCTGTAATTTAGCTCAGCTGGGGATTGAACCCGGAGCTTCTTCACCATGGACATTTTTGATGGAAGTCGCGCGATTCGTCATAATCACGTCATAATCACCTTTTAATTACCGCTGTGAGATATCCATCTACCTAATTACATATATGTAATTCCTTCTATCTATGTCACATGGCCTGATAATGTGCAATGTGATAAGATATCATATCGCGGTAAACACCGCATACCTGGAACGCTCCAAGATTGCCAACGTTATAGCATTGTGCTTATGACCCCTTTTTAGTTGAATGCTCGGCTAGCGGATTTTAGATCGGCTGTTAAAGAATAAAGTTGAAGCAATAAAGATTTCAAAAAATGTGTTTTATGTTTCTCGCATGTAGGGAACGAGCGAGAGGCATATAAAATGCTGCTATTTTTTAATCGAAGATATTTTATTTATTAAACTTTATTTTTTGATATTTTTAGGAACAATAATTCGGACGCTGCTTTCTATATTTCAATTGACATATTGGTTTTTACATGTACGTTTTACATAGATATACATATAACTTTAATGAATAGTCTGCTATTTACAAATTAATAAATAACCGTTAATATTTGTAAATTGTTTATTTATTCCATATTCTTATACAAAATATTGCACAGATAAAATGAGAAGCAGCAACTCAAATCTTCGCAATTTCAGGTAAATTCAAACTATATCGTAATTTGACGTCAATGATAAGCATTACATCCATAAAGTAACCACGCGCTGCAAGTGCCCAAAAAGTGAACCAAAATTCAGTATTTTAACAAAATTCAAAACTCGCATTAGGTCCCTTTTATTCTCACTGCGATACAACCTTAATACGATATTTTTTCCACTAACTGGGTTAATTTGTTTCTGGTCAAGTTTTACAAAAAGATTTTTCGTGCACGTGAAGGTTTTACAAACAGAATAATCTGTTACGAGACACTAAAACATATGGTAATGTTTAGATTTCGGCATATAAATCGCGAAACACCATTTAAAACTGCGTAAACGTACGTGCACTAACAGTTAATTCGAGCGGCAGTCTAGAAATCTAGATATTCAGATGTATTCTGCTACTATGGTTGTCAACTGTACTGTGATATAAAGGTATTTAGTACATACTATGTTTACAATTTTAAATTAACAAGGCTACAAGAAGAAGTATGATAGTATTTTCAAAATGGATCGTCCGATGAGAATTATAGGGACATAATCCGAAATTTCTATTTTATGAAATAAAAAACAAATTCGTTCGGATGTTCGGATTTTGGTTTACATTCCTTAAAGGGCGTGGTCAACTGGTCATTAGAGGGACGTAAAATTTTTGTTTGCCCTTTTCTTGCATGAAATCGTAACTTTTGAATACACTAAACTAAATACTACGTTAATATTTAAATCAAATTTCCGAAATTTTGAGTTTGGTCCCTTCCATTCTCACTGTACGAGATATGTAGATTATATTTGGCTTAATTGTTATTTTTTGAATTGAATATCTGCATGATACTTTAATCAGCGAAATAAGAACAAAAGTTTTTCCCTTTTTTAACAAGTTATTATTATTACAGACGACTTAGGATAAATTCCCAGTTATATGAAATCGCTTACAGATAGATGACAGTGATTAGTGTTTACCAACAAATTAACTGCATGCTTGCTTGTTATTTCAACTTAATAAAAAAACCTGAGAAAATTAAAAAGAAAACTAGACAAGTGCGAGTCGGACTCGCGCACTAAGTGTCCCGTATCATTATCTATAAAAAACCCATTTGTTATATAGAAGCCCCCCCTTAAATATCAATTTTATTTTGTTTTTAGTATTTGTTTTTATAACGGCAAAATTATTTGTGAAAAGTTCACGTATCTAGATATCACGATTGATGAGATACAGCTTGGTGACAGACAGATGGACAGACGGCCACACGGACAGCGAAGTCTTATTAATGAGGTTCCATTTTTACCGTTTGGGTGCGGAACTCCAACTAGAGTAATGTGGGTCCCATTACTTCTACTACTAAACTACTTTATTTCAAATATACTACTATATTTCAGAAACTACGTAAAATACTATAATAAGCCAGAAACATGGCAACCCTGTCTAGAATACGGTTTGACCTAGATGTACTCCGATATACGTAAACACTAGCATTGTTTACGATCTAGTATTAGTGGCTGGCACTCCGGAGCGAGATATGCTCGGTGGCGTAGGTGAAGTGCTTAGTACGAGTATATACGTTCTCTCAAAACAATGATTGTTTACGTTTTAGCCCGTCGTTGCAAAGTGCATTGCAAGGTATGGCGTAAAATCTAAACGTTCAACAATGCAATACTATAAAACATATTAAAAAACAAAAACCCGACTACTTTAAACGTTTTTTTTGTTCATAATGATATATTTAATTAAACGCTTTAAACGAATTTTTGACAAAATAGTTAAGTTAAAGTACGTAGGTATATTCAGAATGGTGAAAAAAATTATATATCATAATTATGTCAGTTTCGAAACTGAGACGATTCTAATGAAATGTCATAGGTACGTCACAATCCGTCAAGCCGTTTGGGCTGTCGCGAGGCCACAGAAATGGTCATACATCAAAAAAACATACATACATACGCTCAAAAAATATAAACCTCCTTGTGACGCAGTCGGACGTGCGACGACGTGCAATGTAGATACGTACTCATACGCCTTAGATCGACATCTCAAAAAAAAAAAAAAACATTTTTTTCGAGATGCCGCTTTTGCGCTTCTGAGAGCAGCATATGACGTATTAATAAGATGTACTTCAGAACATTCGCACTCGGTGGAGTCGAATAAATAACATTTTTATTCCTGCAAAGGTGAGTGGATAAACACTGCTGGTTGGTGTTTGCACGTGATAAACAAACGTAATTCAAAGTGTCAACGGTGCGGATTTTTACGTGTTTGTTTCGGAAAAATAATGTATTTTAAATACAAAATATACAGTTCCTACGGTCCTACCTGTGTACGTCACGTCGCGTGTTTCCATTGTTAAGATATTTATGAATAAACGGTCAAAACACTTTTTAATAAATTTGACCCTGCTAGGAATCAAATTAAAAGACTAGAACTAATATTTGGATTTTTTGTGAACCAGTGTTTAGATGAGATTAAAATTTTGCTACAGATGCGTTCTCTAATAGTAGGTATGTCATACATTCCACGGACCTCACCTTTTGTTTTTTTTTGTAACGAAGGGGAAACCTTCAAATGGTAACCGATGCTGTGGGAGCAACGCCGGGTTATGTGGAATTTTTACCGCATTAAAACCCCCGCAATTGCTGTCCTCAGCGCTGCGTGAAGGACTCCGGGATCTTAAACGGAACACAACCGGAATCCTCCGAGTGTGATGTCCCTTTGCGGCTCTTTCCTGGTGAGCACTTACTCTCACCAGGAAAGAGCCGTAAAGAGAGAATACCATAGCTCTATTCTGGTCTCGGAACTAGACAACACCACTGGCCACCTATCGCACCCTTCAAATCAGAACTCGGCAGCGCTTAACACTTCTAATATTATACAGAAATAGGCGATGCATTCATTTGCTACTACAATTCCACACAAAACAGTCGAGAAGGTAGCTTCCTCATCAAGTCACAAAAACGGCTAGCGATGATAATAACGTTCAATAAGCACTGCTTCCTACACATTTCTGTCGGAACGCTCCACGTTCCGGTTGAACGGCGGTTGGTGCGATTACAAGAAATCACCACATTCTAGTGTTGCGAGCATCGATTATCGATGTATCGAGTTTAAACTTACATATGTCATTGTATCGATTATTTTTTTATAACATTGAAGTAGCAGATGAGCATGTAGTCCACCTAATGGTAAATAATCACAGCTGCACATGGATATCTATGAGCAAATTCATATACAACAGGAACTCTATATGAGTCAATCACAGATGCGTTGCTATTCCCGAGGACTAAGACCGTCACCTCATATGATTATTATTTGATAGACGAAAGTATCAAATTCTAGACAATTATATAATTATAGTGTTGTGTTGAATAGACACGAAGACCTAAAGAAGATTTTTAAATAAATTAAAATGGGTCGAATGTACTTGGCCGGGATACAAACACGGAATCCTCAACGAAACGAAATCGCCATTGATACATTTTCCTCCGACTAATACTGCTAGGACAAATAGATACGTCTTTTTTTAGTCATGGTTGATTTTTACCCGACTGCGTCAGAAGAATACATACATATATACATACCTACATACATATACTCAAAAACATTTCCCATTCGAGTTTCTTCGAGTGTACGTATACGTATGTATGTACGTAAGTTTGTTTGTATGTATGTCCATTTCTTTGGCACGCGCTACATGACCATTTTTACGAAAACACAAAAAAAAATTAAATAGGTAGTCGAGTTTTTGTTATTTTTAAAATATTTTTAGGAATGTTACTACTAGTCTTTGCAGGTATTTTCTAGTATTCGTTATATCGATTCTATCAATAGTAGGTATCGATATTATCTATTTTCGCACAACACTACCACATTCCGTTGCAGCGATTTAAAATCGCACTGGATCTCCGATTTGTTCGGCTCCGATTTGATAGTAGATGGCTTTGTGTGAAATAATCGCCTTATTATTACCATTTAAAGTGGATTCAACACGCGCACTTTCGACACACTGTGATATTGCAATTTGTTACCGACTTTCTATAAGTATCTGCACCATATCCGTGATAACACTTGCTGGCTCACTTTGTAGCTTTGTTATTCTTGCTTTCCAAGTGAGATCGAATGCTTAAAGAAATAATATTTAATATTGATGATATACTAATCACTGTCTTTATATAATAATATTATGAATAATTTTGCTAAATTTCATCTGATCATGACCAAATTAGAAAGAGACCTCGAAATACTCCTCCAACCCGAAGCCAAAGTTAATTAAATACGCAACTTAAGGGATAGCTCAATAACTACTCGTCAGATCTCGCTGATATTTATTTGGGACTAGCTGCGCCACGCGGTTTAATATAAACATATATGTTATAGAGCTTATAGCCTTCCTCAATAAATGTACTATTCAACACAAAAAGATTTTTTCAATTCGAACCAGTAGTTTCTGAGATTAGCGCTTTCGCCCAAACTCTACTGCTTTATAATATTAGTATAGATTAGATTACATGCACATGGTTTCGAATATAATAAAGAACAAAAAATCATCAAAATCTTTACTTCCAGTAAAATGTTATTTACTGTGTAGATACGTTGCTACTCCTGAAGACTAAGTTAGTCACGTATGTCTTCTTCCTAACTTCTTCTTCCAAGGAAAATAAAGAAACAAATAACACTGTAAATAGAAACGAAACATATTTATGTAATAAAACTACCTTTCCCTTTTTGATAAGATAATTTGTAAAAAAACGTATGTTTTTTTATTAATATAAATATTCATAAAAAGAAAGATTTAAAGCATTTCACAAGTACCTGATACCACGCACAGCACATTTACAATACACAAAAATTACATAACAATACCTGCTCAAATAAAATGGGAGCGGACGATAAAACGTCAATATCGGTCGGACTGGTGTTACGACACGAACAAGTTTCACCGAACAATAACATACGAAAGTCGTGTCTCGGCACAAAAACTATTCCCGGCAGATACGCAAACCGGTCGAAAAGCACGTACCGGGTCCTTGGTATGCGATATGCCCAAGGCCAGCCGCGGAACCCTTGCAGTTGCGATGCATATAGTCCATACTATACAATACTATAGGTCTTAGTGTGAAACATTCTGTGGTTTCAACCGCGCTTGAAAAGATGTAAAATCAATAGAATTGGTGGAGTTAATGATGTACTGATTAAATTGTGGTTTCTTTTAATTAAATGCAGTAGTTGTTTGATCTGAATCCAAACATGCAGACAAACGGACGCACAAAAATGTTCAAACTTATAAAAAAAAAAATATTGCAATAATAGACATTTTTATAATGTTAGTAGTCCTCCCAATTTAGTATCTCATTTTAGTAAATGCCAGGTACTGGTGGATCTTCCAATTTTACAAGCGTATTTGAACATCCATGCATATATGCATGGATGTGTGCTGGCATGCGCTGCAAGTGTGAGCGATGAGCGTTTCAAAAAAATGTATGTACTTATGTATCTGATCTCATTAGACCACGAAATTTCGCTCCAATTTGTAGCGAAATTTGAGTAAATTGGCTCAAATCTGACACTTGTGGCCCCAAACGAAAGTTTCGTGCCCGAACCGTAAGCCTTTAAGTTTGGTAACCGAAAGTCGATTGATAGACTTCACACAAACTGCAAGCTGTAGTGTCAGTTTCTACGCTTTGTTCTTCTTTACGTTTAAAGGATTATTAGTATAGGCAGGACTTTTGAAGTAAAATCAGGAATCAGGCACGCAGAATGGTAGGAACGTACAACGCATACCGTATCCTCGGTATGCAGGATGGATGCTTGCAACGATTGCAATTATTGCGCAACGAAGTTCGGTGGATTGTCAATCGGTGGTGAAATTTCTCAAAGCAATCTTGCACTAGTTACAACGTGATTGACTTTTTGCGTAAAACCGTCTTCGGACACCGCGACGCATACATTATTTATTCGTGGTTTTTAACCCGACTGTTTTTGAAAGGTTTTCTGAACGTGTGTACAAGTATGTGAAATAAGAAAAGACGTAGCTTTTCTTTGGCATCCTCTGCAACCGAACGGCTTGACGGACTTTGACTATTAAGTTGTTGGTTAACGTTGTCTTTATTATACTTACTACTATACCTAAAAACCGTCAAATTAAATAAATAAAATAAAAATATTTTTTTATGAAAACACTTCCTAAGTACTACAATATGTAGGCAAATAGAGTTAAGAAGCCGTAGAATAACGAAATGTACTGCTTAAAACGATTTCTGGTTCATATTGGTGTATATTAATTTATTTTAACCCTTAAATGAGTTTACATTTATATTGTTCTATTTACTAGCTTTCATTTGATACCTATATTGTCGTAATAATGAAAAATTCGTCCCTCTCCCTCCCTTTTTTTTCTATTTCCAGGTGAAATTTTTAAATTATATAGCCAATGCAAACTGAGACTATTCTAATGACATGTCATACGTCACAATCCGTCAAGCCGTTTGGGCTGTAGCTTGTGCCAAAGAAATAGAAATATAAACAAACAAACATACATACATACGCTCGAAAAACATTAGCCTCCTTCTGACGCAGTCGGGTAAAAAAACTACTAAACAACGTTTGACTACCACCGACGCACTTTCATGTGACCTTTATCCTCAGGAGTGGCAATGCACCTATGATTGGCTTCAGGTAGTACCGCTGTTCTACATATAATTTGTTACTAAAGTCCACAGGCAGCAGTCACTTCTTATCAGCAGGTGGATTGCATGCTAGTTTATCACTCAAAACTTGAAAAGATTTATTATTCGAGAGAAATTATAATTGTACATACATTTGACGTGCGTTATTTAAACGAATACTTAATTATGTCGAAGCTATTTCGTGAACCGAAAAGTTATTGTAGACGAAC
>DWNE01000517.1:0-28229 GCA_018249875.1 Cecropterus toxeus | reverse complement strand
GGCCGGGAATCGAACCCGGGACCCATTGCGCGTCAGACCGGTATGGTGACCGCTCGACCACGCGGGTCGTCAAAGATAAAGATAGTCGCTTTCTTTTAATAGTGCCAAATATCGCAATCAAAAGTAGCATTATAGGCTACTGATCAGGATGACCAGGTAAATAAGCTAATTCCATGCAATTTTTTATGTAAATCTCACCAGTGGTTTTTTCGTGATTGAGAAACAAACAGACACATACGATCATATATTTATATATTATAATTGTTTCATTCATGAATAAATAATAATTATTGCTCGGATATGATGTGGCCTAGTTTGTACCGGCGCGACGTTACTTTTGCATACTTTTAGACGAAAAAGTAGTTATTGTGGATTAACTGAAATAGTTAGACATATGATATTGCGGACTTTTACATTGACATGAATGTCCTCTATAAGACTCTAGTACATCACTTTGCTCTATTGTCTATAATTTCCACAGCGTAAGCAATATAAGAAATTTTTTGGTAGTTTTTTTCACATATCGGGTTGCATTATCGAAATTTTCAGATGGTTCCCTTCTTTTTCTCTTATTAAATATAGCCTATGTTCATCAGGGATAATGTAAGATTCCAATGGTAAACTAATTTTTCAAATCAGTCCAGTAGTTTCGAAGCCTTTTTATTTCAAACAAACAATCAAATCTTTCCTCTTTATAATATTAGTGTGATACCTATATGTGTGTATATGATAGGTTTATTCAAAAGACGTAAGGCAGCAGAACCTTCAACACTTCTGTGTTCTATTTTCTTTGAAAGCTATCATGTGTCAGCTACATATAATACATTTCAACACGGCGAAGTGTAGCAACGCTCTTGTGATCATAACAATGGTCTCCAACTGACTGATTCAATGAAAGTAGGTTGGCGACCATATAATTATTTAAACATATCAAATAACTTCGTCAGAAGCGTCAGAAATCTGACGCGAGGCGACTTTATGAACTTTCATCGTATTTTTATAAAAAAAAATAACGCTTCCACTCTCCACTCTTTCTACATGCATTGTGAAATGCCTCGCATGTTAAAATCTGTGAAACTCTTTAGGCTGTAGAGAGAGTCCTTCTCACGCATTCGGGTAAAATTAAAAGTGCGTGCCTGGAATTGGACTCTCCAAACTCCAACCCCCCCAATTGAGGGCCCGAGATTCAACTATGAGCTTCACTGCTTGAGCAATTACATAGATATAAATAAATTGAATATTTAACACGACAATCGTTAAACGCATTTCCTTTGACTTCGACATATTGACTCGTTTAATGACACATATATTGGGGTGCGGGCATATCGTTTAAATCGAATATTATTATTCGATTTGAAATTCGATGAATCATTCGAAAAGTGCGAATAATCGAAAAAAATGAATACCTAGTTAGTAATACTAGAAAAACTATACTAGAAAAATAATTCGAATAATTCGTGAATGATTTTAATAACATATGTCATTATATTGTTTTCAATTCAAAATTCAGGTCGTCCAGTGCAATTCTCGTTCACTAGTTGAATCTATGAAATTTCGCTGATTTATTTAAGGAGAAAACACTCGAGAATTTGCGAAATTATATAATAAATTAATTCGCGACTAATTAAAAAAGTGAATTATTTGAATTACTCGATTTCACTTTCGAATCGAATATTAACATTCGATTCGGAACGAATAATTCGTAAGTTCGAATTATTTGCCCACACGTGTACAGCTTTATCTGCTTTGTTCTCATGGATTTCTCTCATTTGATGCGTTTTCCTCGTGGGATTTGAAATTTTTATGATATTTCGTCACGTTAATCCCGTTTTGATTGTTTCATTCGGTTTTGTTTTTGTGCGACGTGTTTTTATTCGTATGAAATTGAGAGCTTTAAATTAATTGGGCTTGTTAAAGCCGTATATAAATACCGTTGTAGTTGCGTCCATGTTGGACAAAACAACAATATATATTTTTTATCCGATCCAAATCAAATGCTATCAACGTTTATAAAATTATTAAAGGAATAAAGGATGATGATAATGGTATGTATAATATAGCTATTGGTGGGTGGTTATTGCCGCCGATAGATATCTGTAAGCTACTTTATATACAACCAGGGTTATATTTGAAGTTAATTACAGATGCGTTGCTACTCCCGAGGTCTAAGACAATGGCTTCATATGACAATAAGCCTTATTCATATCCAACCATAACTTTTCGCTAAACTGCAAGAACCACCTCCCCAATCGAACATTTGTTTTGCCAACTTACATCTTATAGTTTCTATGAGCTATGATTTTAGGCGTATCATAAGTTTTTTTTCAACCACCGTTTTCAAAGTTCTAGTATGTATCCATAACATCAATCGTCGGTAATTTTCTTCATCGTCTTATGTCCTCATTGAAATGACATGAAATATTTACCTTTCCTTTCTTTTTATGTCTTCCTGGAATATGCTTAGATGACTCAACAGACTGATATATTTTATTTAAGAGATATGGAATTTATATAAAACCTGATTGATATTCGAATATACTCGATATTATTATAGTACAAGGCGTCTTGTTGTTTTGGTGTCTTTATTATTACTATCGTACGAGGATACAGAATACTTAAACTACCTTATATTATTGGCTTTGTCAGGCACACTGCAATATCTTTTCAGAGACTTTTCATTACGGGCCATAATATGTTGATATTATATTTTGAGATATACAAATGAATTTGCAACGGATCATGTTCTCTTATCTATTATGTTTAATATCGCAAAGAACGGAATTAATTTAGGTAGATTATTAAGTTTATTTATCTCTCATCATTGTCATTGTGTTACAATTTATACATCTAAATTTTAAAATAACCATTGGATAGTGTTTGATATTCATATCCGATATACCCTATTTGGTGATATGTTATATAGCTAAATACCATTGATAAATGAGCGTGTAGATATTTTCTATTAGGTTACACCGATTGATGTTTTTTTTGTTAAATAAAGTACTTATGACAATCCAGTTCAATCCAATATATCAGGGGGATGTTAAAGACAAATATTTAATTTATCTTTGTTTAAAAAATCTAGAGTGAAGCCATAATTAGCTAGCGAAATATAAAGCTATTATGCGCCAAAGCCTTGCCTTAATTTTTCAGTTTTAATTGCTTCGACCAGTGGCCGATTAAAATGAAATTACGCTCTAATGGCCAGTTTTAAATTCAGACCTTGAAATGTAGAGGTTTTCCGCAATACTTAGTTTGATTAATGCGATAACAGGCATATAAGCGCTTTAAAGCGCTTATTGTGAGTTTTAATTAAATATATGTTTCGTTTCCAACATCACATATTTTTGCTTAAATGTATTAATTGCTCGCATTAATGTTAAAGCGCACAAAAATAATAAGAAGATGATTAATCACATGAAATAATATTTCGGTAGATCAAATATTTTTAACTTTGACATTCGTCTTTATAATCCTCGATGTCATTCCTCATTATCTGCTGCTAGCTAATATAGTAATTACATACTTAGATAATGTTGGTACAAAGTTGGTACAGTGACAACCTCTCGCACATCACCCAGAGATGGCGTTAATGTGTTTTGAATCACGCTATCGAAGTTTTCTTAACATCTTGAATATGTACTAGTTCCGAAGTCAGACTGTCGGAGTATCGCCGAATTCTAGGCATGGTCACCTTGTGTTACTTGAGCAAGGTCGCTTCTGAGGGATAACTACCACAACTGATGGGAGGTAACCTTTTTAAAAACTCCGATAAATGTAAAGTGGGTATCATGGATTGGACTGCAGACTTAGAGTTATTTTCCACAATATACGAGTGAAGTAGCCAAGTTTAGTGAAGCCAAAGTAAGCTAAACTTTATTCGTATCCACCTGAGCTAAGCGAGTGATATGAAAAGGCTACACAGATCTTTACTTTGCATCTGTAGCTCTGAAAAATTCTTTTTTGCCAGAGCTGAGCTAATGATAGGGATGAAAATCTAAATATCAAGACATTTAACAGGTGGTAGAACCGGTATCGTTCGACACGAGAGGTACCACCGCCACACCTATTTCTAGCATGATGGAGATCTTGCGTTTTGACGGAAAGGTGTGGTTGCCGCCTCACTTATATATGAGGCGATTATTCGACCATCCGACTATCCAACCATCTTAGCCCTCCTCTATGATCGATTTGAACTCATGTTCTTTGTGACCTCTTCAAAATGACACATACCATCAAGTGGACTGTATGCTTGTTGGTTACTTCATTTAAAAAAATCTTTGGTGGAAAGACACCGTAGATTCCAGTGAAGTAGTGAAGATATGCATATCTTTGGGGTTCTAGTCAAACTATATTTGTATATAACTTGCTTATATGTTATAAAAATTTCAACATCAATCTAAACTTGCGAGGTTTCGAGGCTGCTCGTACTGAAGTGTAAATTATGTATATGAAGGGTTGAAACCCAAATGCTTGTAATAAAATTTTCATGAGGCGAGAACGTAGCGTATCTCTGCCACGTTTATCAGGCATAGATATATATCAAGGAGAAGGTATCTAAGTAACTAGATTCTTGATAAAGACAACGCAAGCGTATCATTGTTTACAAAGGTTTAATTTTGACCTACGTGGCGGAGCGGCACAATACCGGTCTGACACGCAGTGGGTTCCGGATCCCCGGCCTGACAGACATCTGAATGATGAATTTCGATTTCTGTTCTAAGTCTGGGTGTTTGTGTATTTGTCTATGTGTGTGTCCATGACCAAACCACCCAACCACGACTCAGGAGGAAATCCTAGTGTTCTATTGGGCTATAGGGGCTATGAGTGTGCAAAGTGTGGCTGAAACCAGGCACTTTAGATGGATGCTTATGATTTGTGCCTCCTCCGTTAGCCATTTCTGCTTGTACCTAACAACCGTATCTAAGCAATCGGCGAAGTTGTGCTGTTGGTAGCCTTTTCCACAAAAGATGTGACATATCTTTACGTTGACTCGTGTCCAGCAATGCGATACTAATGTGTTGAAGATGAAGCTTAGGATAACCTTTTTTTGGTGACGGAGGAGGGGATAACTTTCAAAAGGTACACCGAAGCCTTGGGGAGACTCCGGGTTATATGGGATTTTAATCCACTAAAACCCCCTCGGTGGCCTTCCTCAACGCATGCAGGGCACTCCAAGGCTCTCCAATGGAACGCACCGGTGCTCCCTAGCGCGGCGCCCCTCACGGGTTCATCTCTTGGGGGGCGTGTAACTGTCCCCGTACACCTTCCAGTGTCAGCTTAGAATAACCTGAGAGCGACATTTCATTCTTAATAAGGATAATACAGATCACTTTCTCAAACAAAGGTCACAAAACTTGAAGTCTAAATAAATTCTAAGCGCAGCATAACGTTTGTTTAAAACGGCCAAAGGTCTGTTATATTAAATTAGTTCGTTCCCCTCGAGTACTGTAATGGAGCGCGGCTGACTGAATAAGTTTAAAGTCGGTTGTCTCTAGAAATATCCCATTAAACTTCACAACTGAAGACACAATGCACTATGAATATTCTCATTTCTACCGCAAGCACGCGATTTCTTAGCGGTTTGAACCCTTTAGTCCGGGAAATGGAATTTGTTATCGAGATGAAGATTGCATTGTTGGTAATAGGTGCGCAGTTAGCATCCCTAGTTTGTAAGAGATTGGAATTCAACGAACCTTTGCTTACTTATAGTTGTGAATTAAGTTTCTTTAACCCTATATGCGTTTTATTTTCATATAACGACTAGTATTTAGTAATAGTAGTTACTAGTAGTAGTAGTTAACATTCTAACAGATTAACTTAAAAAGCAGGTATGAAGTTTTTTACATAATAAAAATAATTACGATACCTATGTATTTTTTTAAATAAATGTGTAAATTTTGTTCCTCGATATTTTAAATTTAAGTTAAATAATTCAAGCTTATATTCATGATACCAATAAAATTAAAGATCTTGATCTTGATAAGAAATGGTTGAATCAGTGATGCAACGCCCTCACATTCCTAGCATTAAGCGGTTTATGTATTTCGACCAATTGTATATGAATACCGTGTGTCTTATATAATAAAATAATAATACAGCATTACCTAAAATACCATTTAAGTAAATGATTTATTAACCAGTCCATTCTCCTTAACAAACAGGTATCTACGTCGGTGTACGATGCAATGAATGTCGAGGAATAATTTAGCACCAAGTCCTAGTAATAATGGAGTTGAGAGACCGTAATCCTCCTGCATTCCTGAGATCAAACACTGATGAATATGGACTATTTACTAATTGAGGAGAAGTGAGGTGAAAACTTAATAGCATAGGGTATTATCACTAGTATATTCGGCAATTGAATACTTACTTATATCGCTGCTTCACAGGAGTAACCGCGTAACAATCCGATGTTAATCAATTTTAGGTTAAGAGGCAGTTTTATCCAAAAAAAATCCGACGCCTTGAACTAAATCCTAAACTTGGTCTTTCTATACCGGGGTTAGTGGCTCGTTATTTTCTTTATTTTAAAATAATTAAAGAAAATAAAAAAAAAAACATCGTATAATTAAACATGGCTCTTCTGTAGAATTTGCGTTTCTGATGATTAATTATTCAATTCAAGCAACGATGTATAGTTTCACGGCGAGGAAACTAGAACAAAAAATGCATTTGATTATTTTATTATGAATCCAACTATGAATTGTATATAAAACGATTGTTATTCAATATTGATTAAAAGCAATAAGCAAGTAAAACTAATCCTTCTTAAGATAGTGACAAAAACGGTGTAGTGGTATATAAACGGACAGCCCCACAGTAGGATTCTTTGTCATGGATGCCACTCGGAACTGAAATCTAATTCCATCATAAAAATGTCATCCTCCAATCCGGAAACCACCAGTCTACAGGCTCTTACAACGACCGCTCTGCTACACATATCATCAACACTTTATGGCTTTATATACAAAGAAAAGTAGCACGAGACACAGTTTATGTCGATACTCGCCAACTATCGCCGTTTGTTCTCAGTGATTGTCGCCGACTGTCGTCAATTGTCGCTGCCTGACGCCAGTAATCGTCAACGATGTTCCGTATGAAGTGTAGATAGTGTCAGCTTACTGTCGCTCGGGTAATCGAGTGTTACCTCTCCCAAATTTTATAGTACAAAATGTGCTACGCGGTTTCACTCGCTACTAATAAAAAGATGTTCTAAAGAAGAAAAAAATGATGGATTATGATATCGTCTTTTAATCCGGTCGAAGTAACTGAACAAGCCGAAAGTAATTAAGAAGGGTGAAGCGAAGGTTAAATTTGATTTCCTCAGATCTTTAATTAAATTATTAGTTATAATATAGAACTAATTTTAAATTCTTGTACCAATTTCACATATTGGGATTTCACAATTATGAGATTTTTTTTAATAAACGTGATAGTGACTAAGTATTTTTTTTTAGAAGAAGTATAATCACTTTTCATGGAGACTTGGTAAAGTCTGTTGAGTGATATTATACAGTTTAATTATCTTCATAATATTCATTTTAAGAATTTTAGCACCCTTATACAAAAACCCGAACTTTAAAGAGAAAAAAATCATAGTAAGTTTGATATGGGGTTACCAGGGTGACGGGGTTAATCTATTATCTAGTGCAATTTTATCAAATAGTAGTGTTGAAGGACGATTGTTTAATATAAATAGAAGTAGCAATGGAGCGTGCCTATGCCTAATATCAAGCAATCTGCCTACTAATATATTGTCACTACCGCCCTTGCACATCTGTAACCAACTCTATTTAATACAGGGATTCTAAGTTAAATGATTCGAATAAAGAAGATAGAACAAACAAGGTCTCTTTATATGTAAGTCAACTACCATCCACACTCTTATTGTTCTTCTAAGGAATCCTAAAACCTGTATCACGTACACGCTAATTAGGTATTTGGTAATGATGTCAATGCTTTCATCGTTTTACCTGATGAAAATTAAAATATTATCACCAAAACTTTTTAAATTAAATCAAATTACTCTAACGTTAAACAGCGATTAGCTAAATAAACTAATTTCAGAAGCGAATAAAAAGTCGAAGCGGCAAGTTTGTGTTAGCAAAAAGGATAATTTAAGCCCCATGGAAGGTAAATTATACCAAAAATATAAGTTAGCAAAACTGGATTGCTTAAAAAACGATTTTATAATATAGAAAAAGCAGCAACTTTTATTGCCAGCTACTAGTTTTTTAAAGTAGCAGTTTCCGAAACAGAATGAATTATAATTTATTATATAATTATGCATTACTTGAGTTTGTTTTCCTAGCAGCCGTGTTTTAGTTTGGAAGGTAGATTATAAAGTGTCCCAATTTAGTACTCAGGGTTAGCAGCGCAGCCGTTGAGATGGGGTAGGGATTGCGTCCGATTTTATAGATAGTAACAGTCCTCTAGCCATAGTATCGATCACACAAATTCTGGTGGGTTCCAAGCTCGTCAAAAATTGTCTATATTTTATAGTACATAATTTTGAACATTATTATGATCTATATGTATATGATATATAGGTATTTTTTTAAGTAGCTGTTGGCCCTATTGACTTTAACTGCTTTACCGGGTTTTTGGAGGCAAGCCTAAAGCTTAAGCCGGGACAAGAAGACTGGGCTGGAAAGGGGAGGGGTGGCTTTGGTTCTCGTTGCCGGGTGCCGCAACCTTCCTCCTTCGCTAGAGGGAGGGATGGTTGCGGACCCAGCTTCTGCCGGATTCCTAAGCTTCCACCTCTCATCAAATAGGGATTATGACTGACCCAAGGGCACCTCCTGTGAGATAATTACATAGGTATATATATGTATATTTATATATATATTTAGTGTTTTAATTATGCAGATTAATTCTGAATTCTTGTTATTGCTTCAAAACACTTTCGATCGCACATGGACTGAATATTAAATTAATAATGTACATTTACTTCAGATAAAAGACTGTGGAGTAATAAAATATTTAAGTTTTCATCTCAAAAATCTACGCCGACAGGATTATATGCGTAATTAGCATAATTACGAATTCAAAAGTCATTCGGTATAGAATTGAGTTATACCGCAATAAAATATCTTTTTAGACCCAATAATGATTCAAAGTTCAAAGAAATTGAAAAGATTAAGATATACCAAATAACAGGCCAACTCATAAAAGTTCCATTAGCTTTGATTAAGGTAAGAAAATACAATTACATTTACGCTTTTTATGTTAACATTTTCGTCTTGAAAGGAGCATTATGTCCGGTCACAGCGCACAACGTAAGTAAATAATTAATTATTTAATTAGACACGTTTTTAAGAGAATTAACTTAATGATAAGCTTAATGATAAATACGAATTTAGTTGTGAAACACGAGCACAATGAACATTATACCAGCAAATAAAAAAGTAAAACATAAGAGAGTTCTAAGTAAAATTACTTTTATTATCTTTTATTTTTTGCTTTGCTTAAACATTTAAGTACATGTGTATCTGAAATATGTAATTTATAAAAGATCAAGTTATACTTTTGTAAGATTATCAGATGACGTTAGCACAAACAATACTTTAGGATCTGTACGATTTCAAATATAAAAATTCTTGCATCTCTCATAGCTAAATTACATTACTTATAAATTATAATTACATTTGCCATTAAAAAATTAAAAATGAAATAACTCAAAATTAAATCACCAATAATAAATATTTTAAAAATACGAATAACATTAAAAATAAAATTAAATATTATCATAAGTATTATATTTATTTATTTCCATTGAAAATTATAACTATTATTTTATTTATGTGTGTTTCCATAATCGCCGTCTTATTCAAATCACGCCTTTATCTCACCCACGTATATCATATCTCTCTCATTGCGTATATCATAAAATCAGTTTAATAATTAAATAATTGACGCATGGACCGTATAGGATCCAATGACACGGACTTCACACAAAATGTGTATTAAGTATGTGTATGTACTCATATATATGTTGTCAATCTATTAGGGTCTCACTGCTGGGTACGGGTCCTTTCTCGGAGTGACAGGAGCTTTGGGCACAGTCTACTGCACTGGCCTAGTGAAAATTGGAAGACTTTACATGCCTTTACATATTTTATACACATAAATGTTATACTGAACCTTAACGCGAGTGGGATTCACTCTTAGCAGATTTTTTGTCCTTGCAAAAATAAAATCCCATTTACTTCAACGCCTTGAAAACGGCTGAGTAGAAACGAGCCGAAACGAATGTGTTACGACGCTGAAAAACATTGTAATGTAGAGAACTGCTCAATTGTAATGGCGTGTTCTTCGAAAGGGACAAAAAGGAAAATCTCGGAGCAATAGTCCTTCTGAATGTTACGTCGATATGCGTACAATGTTGGGTATATTCTTTGCAAATTCTTATTATTTGTTTCTTCTTCGTTACTACAGCATTCTATGTGTGTATTTCTTATCCCAAAAAAAAATGTGTAATGCTTATAGGCATGAATGTTAAACCAAATTCAACTTATATTTATGTTATATATCAGTGAAGATGTTACTTATCTTGTGAGTTCGTGAATTAAATAGAGGCAATGGACGGTGTATATTAATTAGGCAATTCATCCATCAACATCTATTATCAAATCCACAGAGAAGTTCCTGAAATCAATCACCGGTTCATTGCCTCCGGAGGACTACAAAGATCACCTGATATTATGGTCAGCCTGACCTAGTCAAACAAAACTATTTCTACGAAACTAATGTTTGTTGGCTGCATGTAATGAATTGAATAATAGGATACATTAATGAAATCAATTACAATGTTACTCACAGGATAATGTCCAATACACTCCTACTTGTATTTGTCTATGGAACTATTATGACATCTCTACATTGTATTATAATACAACGTCTAGCAATTTATTCTCTTCATACTAGATATTAAGATTTGATGATGAAAAATATTTGTTTGGAATATTGATTTGTTTTATTCGATGGAATATGTGTGTTCGATTAATGCATCACTGCAACCCAAGTCCTTCTCAGAGTTAACTCACATAAGCGGAATTTAATTTCAAATGATCCAAATCAAAATATTACATACTCACAATTATTATATCACAATATGATTGCCAATCAATTCCAATTCAAATACAACAAACGTCTTAATGATGTATGTAAAGTTTTATATCTGTACTCGACTTAGTGCGCGTTCATGGCGATTCAGAAGAAATGTTAATCTGGGGCGTTGAGTGTATAAAGCGTTAAAGTGTTATTCTACAAAGGCTATACGATTACAGCTGTAAAACAACAATGAATGTATACCGGTGTTGATATTCCGCGCTTCTACTTCACAAAAACTTAATTCCTGCATGGATTATCATGACGTAGCCCTTTTCTTCTCGAAAAAATCCTGATTTTCCAGGCTAGCAATGAGTTAGTTTACATATTAACGTATTTAATTTCGCTTTGGATGCAATCCTGAATATTCAAGCTGATACACCTTACTTCTCATAATAGATGAAGATGCATTCTCTTCTTGATTAATATCCGATTTCTAAAGACAGCAGTGGCACTAGTTTACTTATTTGATTTCGCTTTGGATAAACATCGGATCTGAATATTCAAGTAGAACATACTGAAGATTGTATAAGATAAAGATTTCTTCTTCTCGTGTCGTGTTTAATTACCAATTTCCAAGGTCAGCGGTAGCAGTAGTTTATTTACTGTTTCGTTTTGGACTCAAACTTGAGTCGTCAAGTTAAGACACTGAGGTTCTAATCACTGCGATATCAAACTTTAATTGCAGGTAAAGTTGAAGATTTTTCGTAGCGTCTCGGTGACGTCATACAACATATTTCATATTGAAAAATTTTCCTAACTCTCTGCTTTGGTAAACTTTTTCGATTTCAAACGTTTGTTGTAGAGACGCTCCCAGAAATAGCTGTTGCATTTACTTTTCTTTGAATTTCCGCCCAACATTTTCAGTTTCCGCTGAAGATGTTCTTGAGAACCGTTGCACTTCAGTTGAATTCAATATTCGTCTATATTGTTTTTATTACAAATGAACTTTTCTGCTTGTTTCTATACAAGGATTGGTTTTGCGCAAAGATTTGCGAGTAAATTCTCATAATTGGGTTCTTCGAATGTGGTTTCTGAGACGCGTATAAAGGTAACAAAAAATTGGAAACGATTTTTCGTTTTGACATTTTTCTTATAAACTCTTATAAGCACTTTGAAAATGGCAATTGCTTTAAAATTATACAGGCCCCAGTTTCATTTATTCTTGTAGTCTGTTGCTTGCGGGTTTATCAAGGCTGGTCCCATTTACATTATAAGTGAAATCCACATTTAAGTATGGGATAAAATTGTACGTGAGCCACCGATTTTTACTGTGACGATATTTTGAAAATTTTAAATTATAATCAACGTGTCATCTTCAAGTGAATCAACGCAATTGTTATTTAGTATTTTAATTATAAACAGTTTTAAAGTAGGTATCTAGAATATTATACTTTGCTTATCTTTAAGTCATATAAATAATATTGGAGGTAATAATAAATAGTAGTAATAAGTAGTAAATAAGTGTTAGTAAAAAGTTTTGTAAAATATGTGCTGATTTTACTACAAAAAATTAACAATTACATTTTTTTTTAAGTTTTGTATATTATTTATGTCGTTTTTTGGTCGCGTGTCGTTTTAAGTTTATGAAACCCGCAATTCTATTATTAGGACTTTTCATTATAATTATAATACTTTTCTCTAATAAACCGTAATATGCCGTAACTTTAATGAGAACCAAAGTAGTTATCATCAAATTTCAGCAATTACAGAAAAAAATCTACTGGATTTTCATTCAGAATTGTATATTTTAAGGAGATAATAATAGGACCGAAAACTATCTTCCTTAGTAGCTATGTGTAGTCTAAGCGGCCTTGCCCAAGGCTTTGCACCGAAATGGGGCTTGTAAATAGGGTTTTTCAAAAAAAATGAGGTAAGCCCATTTTACCTATACATCTTGGCAACAAGTACTGAATAAAGTGCTTTCACGCTACGCCCCTACTTCTTCTGTTCCCCGTGTCGTAGGAGGCGATTAAAGTATTATACATATGTAAATGAGCAGCAGTATTTCCATACGCCGTTATTCATCTAGTGTGGTTATTAGTAGGTAAACAAATTTTTTATATACATGTAAATTAAGTTTTTTCTCACTTAACATTAAATTCTATTTTTTCTCCAAAATAAATTGGCTATATATAAAAATCATTTTGCTTATTGTAATCGCTAATAGACTAAGTTCGTTCAATGTTTTAAAAGCGGTTAATCTTTGGACTTGAACGTTACATAGTTAAGTTTCCTTCAGGTAATGTAGAAATAGTATAACCTAGTTGTGCTTCGTGGTTTCACCCGCTTTAACATAAGAAAAAAGTCAACAAACAGCGTGATGGAATATTCAACACAAAAATAATCTCAATTCAAACCAAATCATTCTTGAGATTAGCGTGTTCAACGAATCAAACAAACTCTTCAGCTTTATAGTATTATATAAGAATAAAAATATAAAATACCAACATAAATATTAATAGTATAGATTTGATTCAAGGTCCAGCGATGCTCTTAACAAATAAAATCTATTATAATAGAGCAGAATTTTTACTTTACCTACAACAATGTTAACCTGATTTCAGCAGCGGAACTTTTGCGATTGCCCTCTTCAACTAGAGCCCTCTCGTTCTAAAAATGGAAACTACACGGCTTGTTTTCTTAAAATCGTAATTAATAAGGAGCTCAGCGGTGTATTAAGTTAGAAGCGTCCTCGTTTAGCGCTTGTGTCCGCCGTAGCGTCTAGTTTTTAATTTTTATTCGACCGCGTCAAAAGGAGAGTAAAGTTTTTCGAGTGTGCGTACGTGTGTATGTATGTCCATTTCTTCGGCATGCACTACAACCAAAATGGCTTGACGCATAGTGACATATTATTTTAGTTTGCAGTGTATAGTATAGTACATATAATTTAAAAATTGGCACCTGTACATAGCTAAAAAAGCTGGGGGCACAATACTTTTATGTTACAATTTTCACGAAATATCTTAAAAAATGTAATTATATAAACCAAAAAATCGTTTTTAAACACTCGGGGTTTTGTTTTAATATTTTTGTCAATTTTACTTGAGGCCTAAATTTTTTCGTGGCAAATGTTTTTTGATACAATATATGATTCAGTTGTTTGAATTGAACAAAATTTAAAAATTATGCCTTTGAAAATTGTTTTGTGTGTGAAAATTGTTTATTTATAAATTTGGATAGAGGAAATAATATAAAAGTGTAAGTATAAAATAATTTACTTGGCACCGGGAACTAAATGGTAACTGCACGTATTATCCTTACCGCTCTTGATCATTAAGGCGTAAATCAATCGCAATCCTGCCCTTTTGCTGAAAATAAATAACATATAACTGAAATGCGAAGATACCTTTATACATATATAACTTTTAGTCGAACAACTTTACAAAAACGTCGTTTGCAATAACATCAAAAAACCACATGGAACGCGTTTTAATAAATTATTGTACAAACTATCGACAGTATAATTCCTATCTCCTCAATTAAACAGTTAATCCGTGACTATTCATTGAATAGGTCAAAAGGAAAAACCAGAAAGTTAAACGGGAAATAAATCGATAACGACTGATTTGACTGTATGTGCTTATCGTCGATTAAACTATTTAATTGACTGAATGTATGTACGTTAGTCCTTATAATTCACTTTGCAAAGATAATACGTTATAATTATTCATATATAAATTATATATTGTATGTAGCCGTAATATTCCCCTAAAGCTATCCACCGTGATCATAAATAAACATCATCAAATATAATAAATAATACTAGCGAACAAGAAAATAAACAGATTCGTAAGATAAGTAATTTTTCCGTTTATCGGAAAAATGATTTTTTCATTTCGTATCCATGCTTATTTCTGTTACGACAGGGGAGCGAAGTCGATGAAGAAATAAATCCAATTCGACATCTCGACGCGACTGAAAAACAAGTAATCAATCAAGTTATTTCAGTACTGAGGTGTGGATGAATTCAATATTGTTATTTTTAAGACTCCTAGTAGCGTTTTTGCAATACAATAGTCACAGTAAATTATTTTTGAATATAAAGTTAATGTTGAAACATTTTCTTTACGACCTACGATCAAGTTTGTATTCATGCAAATTTGTTTATTACAAATCTTACAAATTATATTGTATAATCAATTTTGTAATGGATGTATACATAGATTATAATAGATGTCGGCACATCTAAATATGAAACCCTTTGCTACTGTAGCATAAATTCATGGGGAAATATTGTATCTTAAATACTTCTATAGTTTAGTTTACCTTCAACTGTGTTTAATTAAAATGAACTAGTAACATTGTTAAAAATAATTAAAAAAACCTGACTGCTTAAATAGTTTTTTTTTTTCATAATGATACATTTCATATAGCCGTGATGATAAAAAGACTGTTACTCCCCCTCCCCTTTAACCCCTTTTTGCATAATGAGTAAATTATACAGCCTATAAAATTTTCCAAACTGAGACGATTGTAATAATACGTCACATGTCACAATGCGTCAAGCCGTTTGGACTGTAGCGCGTGCCAAAGAGATGGGCATACATACAAACAAACATACATAGACACACACACATACGTATGTACATACATTCGCTGGAAAAACATTAACCTCATCTGACGCAGTTGGTTAATAAGAAATACCGGAAAGTCAGCGGTAATTAACATTTTTAAGGCTAACCATTCACGTTCATTCAGTAACGAAGACTATTGTTTTGTGTGTTTGTGACAAATCAATGCTAGTTGGTAAATGTGTCAATGGTTTAAGGCACACGTTTTATTTCACTACCTAGAAGACTAGCGAATGATTTGCAAAATTGGGTTAACTTGGTTCCATCCATCCTTCAGCCCTTGAAATTCTACTGCCGTCCTCATAAGTCTTTAGTCCATCTTGTCACGGGATGGCCTATACTCCTTTTGCCCTGGCGTGGTTTCCATTCGAAGCCTCTTCTACCTCATCGGTTATTCGTCCTACGAACAATGTGGCCTACTTATTGCTACTAGAGTTTACTAATTCTGAGAGCTATGTCGGTAACTTTCGCTCTTCTACGGATTTCATCAATACGAATTCTGTCGCGTTGGGAAATACCAAACATAGCTGCCCCCATAACTCGCTGAGCGACTTGAGCTTACGTATAAGGCTCGGAGTAAAAGTAAAAATAAAAAGTTGTACTGTTAAAGTTTTAGAAATTGTTTACCTACTCAATATTCAACATTCATATTTAGTTTTATTTTTCTGATAAATAGTACACGTTCATTTGTTTCTTATCTGCTTGAAAATATTTTGCAATGAAACGAACTTAATAGGTATAAATTACTGTGTGCCATTTGCGTATGCAGTATTTTTAATAAATCTTTATTTTTGAGCTATCGGTTATGTCCGTCAACTTTCCCGATTTGTAGTTTATAAACCATAAATAAAATAAGGCTTTAAAAAGACTCACACATAAGATGAATTTTTAGTTCTTTATTATTTACTTTGGTTACGTGTTTATAGCCGTATGTAACTATGAAATATATGTGAGCTGAGACCCGTTTATTTCACGCTTGCGCTAAAGCTCAGGGGCTCACAGTCACGTGATCTGAATATTTAAATTGGTTCAGAGCTCAAGCATTTCCAATGAATTAATTATGACTACTAGAAGCAATACATCGTTCATTATTTATTAGTTCATCGTGAGACAAGTTGACAAAGACGATTCTGTTCTATAAACTTCACGGATCATTCACGTTAATTGTCTATTGAAGTTGAAGTCGACCTGAGCGTATTGAGGCAAATAGGGACAAGTGCACATTGTTTTACAGTATAACAGTTCTCTATTGTTCTTCATTTCTACACATAGATTTTATTGCAGTCTTCATACTTCATATGTTAGAATATTGATTTCATGCAGTTACAGTATTGATTTAATCCATCTTTTTAATTGTATGTGTAATTTTAATCTAATATCGAAGTAGGTATGATGCAGTCCTTCTGATGGTATGATGACCTCAGCTATCTGTTATCAATCTCAGATAAAAATAGAGACTTTTCTGAGGCGCAGATACGTCGCTGAAATAAACAATATACTTCTAGTATTTGGCGCAAATTGCATCTTGCCTAACAGTAAGAGGTTACAGTCATGAGGAGGTTAATATTATGCATATTGTGGAAATGAGTTTAATCTAAAAAGCTGACACATATCATAGTCGATGTGAATTTTAAAGCATGTATTAATTCAGTCATGATTAAATGAATAAACGACGTGTTACAAATGTTCAAACACATTTTAATACTCAGTTTCACCGTAACTACGATTCATACAGCTGGGTCGAAATACCGGAAATACAAAAAAAAACAGCGTATCGTGAATACTCGTTACATATAAAAAGGTATTAATTCGAATATATTATGAGTCTAAAATCATAGTTATCGCCTTACAAACTCAATACAATATACAAGGATTATTAGCGGGTTTGTCTTAGGTATAACCTTGGTCATATGTAATATGGACACAAGAACTCGGAACAGAAATCTAAATTCTAACTAAGATATCTGCCTCGCCAGGGATTGAACTTGCCATCCTCTTCATGTTAGACTTGTATGGTGGTGATCACTCTTCCTCGCAGGTTGCCGTAAAAAAGGTTTAGGGAATGAGAATTTCTTTTATAATTCAACAATAATCATCGCTGCGATTGTCCCAAGAAATCCGTATCAGTTTACTCAAAATAGTGCCAAAACATAAAAGGGAGCGCTCTTTATGAGCTCAACGAACACCCTTCACTATTCTGAAGGCATTCGTTTATTTGCGAATGGTATCATTAAATATAAAATGTGGGCTTTGAAGCGAATGTATAGCAGTAGGTCTTTATTCCTGGTGATAAATGGAAAAGGGAGTGAGTGGAACATAATGGAGTATGATAGTACAAAGCAATATTAAATCGGTAGATACCCTGTGCGCGACAAAGTCGAATTTTATCTGTTAGCTGTTCGTAGAAAGAAAATCAAGAATTGTATCCATAAGGTGATGCCTTAGTGGTTAAAATTTTATCCCTTCATTTACAGGCACGCACAATAGATAAACTTTAAAGGAAATTATTTATTTATTTTATAACGGTTAAGGAAGATATCGTGAGGGAAACTATACGCCTAATGAGTAACAATAATATCTCAAACTTGTGGGATGACCACGTATTTCCTTTATAATACAGAAGTAGGACTTTATAATGTAGAAGTAGGAAATGAGCATTCCGTTTATCTGATCGTAAGTGGCCACTGCCGCCCATGTACTTTTATAATCAACGCTAGATAAAAGACTTGGAGAGTACTGAGGCTGGTTAGAGAAACATTGCTACCTCTAATGACTAACTTGAAACGCCTTTGATAGGTATGTAACCCGAGAAGGGCTTTGTATCGCTGTTACATGAGGACGAGGAAATAAATCAAAGTAAGATTATATGAAAATATGAGATATATACATAAAGAAGTAAGAATATATGTTAAGTTAATAAGTTGATTATCACTATAGCGTAAAGGGTATTTTAGCCCTCTAATACGCAAAGTTCTGGGTTGAATTAATGCGGTTGCGATTATCGGTGTTTTTCATATTTATGTTCGTTTTTCACTTGGATTCAGAGGAGGATTTATAGCGCTCTAGCCCCTTCTAAAATTCAATGTAGTAAGTAGGTACGTAAGTTCATCTGTAAATGAGGTAAAATTTTAGAAATAAGAATGTATTTAAATAGTTCTACCTTTTTTCTTCCCAGTTAAAAGTTTTTCCTTCTGTGTATGACTTGTATGACTAGTGACTAATGTGTTAAAATTAATGAGCATAATGTTTCTCTCACGGCATCTTGGGCCAGATTAAGAAATAAAGACGCGGTATAAAGCTAGTAGAAAAGTAAAAGTTCACATGTTAAAGTACGTGCGGCAAAACTGTAACCATTGAATTAATATTTCCCTGAAACCGAATATGAAGAGATACTTTTAAATCTTGCTAACGAATGAATTTTAGAATTTTCTCGCACTACATTTACATTCAATTAAAAATGGCAAGGTGTTACGGCATTTCCGAAAAATAATCCAGTTTGCATATATCAGATAATTTTGTTTGTTATTTGTTTGCCGATAAATAACCATCTGCAAAATCTGTGGAATACCTCTGATATGTATATCTTCCTTAAAACTTTGAAGTATGTGTCTCCATCTTACCATTTTCTTTACACCAAAACAAATAGCGTTATTTTTATAGCTACTTAGATAGCTTGTTATATTCCTTGGAAAACGACAAGAAACGACGAAGACTTCTGTTGTATTTTTAGTTCCACATGGCCATGTGGAAAATTTAACCGTTTACTATTTGTATTACATAAAAATATTCTCCATGTAAAAAATGATGTCGAAAGAAATAATATTTTTACATTCTTAGGAACAATATTATTTTACTGTTATTTAACAGAAATGAAATCGTAACCAATCATTCGTTTATACATTCCAAAACATTTGAAACAACGATATAATTTGCGGTAATTTTAGGGATATAAAAGTAAAATTTATGCTACATGCGGTTACTGATGTTCCAACTCATTCCGTGAAATGATATTCATATTATAATCCCGTAAAGTCGAGTCTGGGTGTTTATATCTCTCGTTCCATTTAACAATTTATATGAATCGTGTTTTACCGCATAATTTGGATTTAGTCGCATTTGGTAAAATGTATATAGGAACAAAACAATACAAGATGTAAAAGAACAATTTATTGTACCATTCTATCGTTTTTTGATAAATAACATGTTACTATCCTATAAAAGTTGGAAAATGCCTTTCTATATTTATTGTGTACAATAACTTTTGAGTGTCTATCGGTTGAATACTCAATGACAATTCTATTTGTTTTACTCATAGAGTAAAACCGAAATTGAAATAAAACATATCGGATATGTAGGTTAAGAGTTGCAAACTTTTTAGGTGTCTAGTTATTTGCGTATTTTAAAAAATACATACGAAAACCACTATATGTACAGCTTTGACGTATGCCCACAATATGGACCGCTACCGAATATTTTCAGTTGAGAGCAAACCTTAAAAATGTATACATTTTATGCGAGTTTTTTATTTCGGTTAGATGAATTCACATACATTTAGCATTTAAACTTTCGAGAGAATTTCACGGGTAAAGGAATCTCGGAGAATTAATTATAATAATTATCATATGCAGAATTTATATATATTTTTGGTTACAATATAATGGGGATATTAATATTTACGTTTTACGAACAGAAATCAAAATTAACTTATGCGACAATACAATAATTATAAAACATTTGTGTGAATAAAGATCTAAACTATATTTTGGTTTACTTTTGTTTTACAACGATTGCTTGTTACTTCTTTAAATTTTCGAGGGCACTTAGTTCCCTCGCAAGTGATATATATTTATTCGAATTTGTATTAAACCATAACACGTAAATTTAATACATAATGTAGGTAATCCTTATTTCATTAAAATAAATCAAGTTTACAAAAAGTTATTGCAATTTATATTTATACAAGTTTTTAATGACGGATGAAAACGCGGTCTACAACTAGTATGTGTAAGTTTTCAGCGTTCCCAATGATTAGGATGAAACTATTATTTAAAGAAGTTTTTTTGAAACACCACTTTACGCCATCTCATAGATATTGAGCTGTCGAGTAAAGGTCGGTCGCCCATACTTGTTTCTAATATGAGAATGTAGGACCGGAGCGTGACTGGGTTAATATTGAAAGTAAATATACCTTTAACCGAAGGCCACGAAACATTTACTTCAAGCGTTATTCGCTGTGCGTTGCAAGCGTTTAAAATGTCTCCGATAAAGACCGCAAATATGAGCTGAAAGTCGTTTGATATGCGTTAGGACCGACTGTTTCATGGCCTCATTCGTAGCAGAATTTACATTCCGCACGTAGTGTCGTCAAACAACTTTTTATGTCAATAGAGAACGCAAATACCATTTTGTGAGCTACACATTGTATCGTATGATGGGTCCGGTGCTCACGTCTGTTAGCGTATGCAAATATACTGGGCTATGTTACTAAGCGGCGTTTAGATTGTAATTTAGGGATGGGGATCGTTTGCTGTTTATGTGAGAGATTCAGATTCAGAAAACATCAAATAAAAAAATATTCATTGAATCAAACGTTACTGTGATAGTAACATCCTTTACATAGCATAATAGTTGTAACTCGGGTTAAGAATCATTTCCTTTTTTCAAAAGTATTTTTAGCTTAGATTGTTTCGTCTAAGTTAAAAAAAAATGCTTTTATTACGGTTAAGTATTATAGTGCACAAAATACTAGTCTTTAATGTAAGAACATAAAGGTGGCAGACCGCTTCATTTCATTTATCTTCTGAAAGATCACCTATATTATCTGTTGTTTTTGTTTCAAAGGTAAGCGCGCTTTTTTCTGTACAAAATCATAAAACATTGTTGCCGCCCGCGATTTTTTACACATAGGCAATAGTACAAATATTTTACCCCTTACAGGTGGAATAACTAAGAATCCTATCTAAGTGGATGTCTACATTATAAAATGAACCGATTGTCCAAATTTTATTATTTTCGTTAGCGTAACTTTGTTAGCGTAACTTCAGCAACCATTAGTCAAAAGGATATAGTATCTTTTCGATTTCCTAATAATATAAACATTAATATTACATCACGTTGAAAGATAATCATGTCATAGAAAATGATAAATTGTTTTATAAAGATTTCAAAAAGCGTTGCTCTAAAACAAACTCGATTGAGTAATAACATTTTACACCCCTTCGTGTGATTGTTGATTCACCTCCCTCGGGATTACAATCGCGAGTGAAACCTCCACAAACCTGTTATTATTCCGTACACATCACGTACAATGTAGGTGAGATATGGCAGCTAGAGTGTTCTATTAACGACAATAATTTATACTTGCGTCGGCCTAGAAAGGCTGAAGGTTGCTACTGAAGGACGTCGTTTGATTATATTAGTCTAGGTTGAGATTTATTTCAGACTTATTTCAGTATATTGCTTATTTTAAAAGGATAACATATACTGAACAAAGGTTTAATAATTTTGTTATTTAGTTTCACGATAAGCTACGCACGTTATACCTACTTTCCTTTTATTTAATGGTAGTACGATATAGGCAAGCGATTATAAACTCATTTGAGACTAACCCAACGAATAAAAGTTCTATCTGAAATCGAATACAGATATAGTATCTATTTTGCTAGTCTTAAGAATTAAGTTTGCACAATAAATCATGTATTATAAATGAGATGATAATATTTGTGAGAATGTACGTTGGTTTGATATTTTTTACGTCAAAACTACTGATCAGATTTTGCTGAAACTTGACAGACAGATAGTTTTCGATATAAATTAACTCATGGGATCCTTATTACAGTAGCAAACGTGACGGAAGCAGGCGGAGCCGTGGGAATAAGCTGGTAGTTATATTGTCGTTAACCCATTATTGTCTCACTGCTGCACGGGTGAATGTGATGTGAATTCTCACATTTTGAGAGAAGCAAAATGTGAGAATTTAAGGCAATAGTCCATTGCGCTGGCCAAGTGCGAATTGGTAGACTTCACACACCTTGCAGTACTCTTTTTTAAAGAACTCTCAGATGTGCAGTTTTCCTCACAATGTTTTCCTTCACCGTAAAGCAGTGAAAATAAAGTTCTAATACGCACATAATTTTAGAAAAATCAATGCTGCGTGCCTGGGATTTGAATCTCGGACCCTCGATTGAGGTGCCGATTTTCAACCATTAGGCTATCACTGCTTATATAAGTTATGGAAACGGCGTGTATACGTACCATGTATTTTCTTCAAATCAGAAATTAGTTGAGTGTATGCAGGTATCATTGTCATCAAAGTTTAAGAACTAGCTCAAATTCAAGCTCATGTCAACATTCAATAGCTAAGAAAAGACACTTTCCACACTCATAGGCTCTTACTAGGGTTTTCTCCTGTATCGAGGGTGCCATGGACACACAAAGACGAATACACAAGCACCCAGACACAGAATAGAAATCTAAACTATGACTCTATGAGATTTCACTAGATGTAGATTATAATTGTAAATTCAGTTTTACTCAGTTCCCACTTATCTTAAAACTAGTTATCTTGTATAGTATCCTTAAACCCGTTTTACCCGTACTATATAAGAAAAACCAAACAAACAAATGATCTTATATAGTCTAATAGCCTTCCTCAATAAATGTACTATTCGGCACAAAAATAATATTTTCAGTTTGAACCAGTAGTTCCTGAGATTAGCGCGTTCATCCAAACAAATAAATCTTCAGCTTAATAATATTTTATAGTATATCTATACTATAAAATATTATTAAAATATTCAATAGAATAAAATAAGTATTGAATAGTTGGCATAAGGTAGGCATTCTTGTATTTAACAATTTTTACGTATTAATTTTACAGTAATCTTTCACTAAATCATCATAAGGTTAAAGTTTTTTTATTATAGTACAATTAAATTGTGTAGCTTGATAATCATAATTTTAATTAGAACGACACACGAGCTCGGTTATAAGCTAGTTAATATACAAACTAATAAGCTGAGAAATGAAGCTATTGCATCGTAACTTTATAAAGGCGGGCTTTAGCCTAGTAATATCGTTATTCATATCAGTGTATGTTGCATGTTAATATTTTCTCTCTCCCTCTGTCTTTTTACCCGACTGCGTCAGATGGAGGGTAATTTTTTTCGAGCGTATGTATGTATGTTTGTTTGTATGTATGTATGCCCATTTCTTTGGCACGCGCTACAGCTCGAACAGTTTGACGGATTATGACGTGTGACATATTATTAGAATCGTCGCAGTCTGCATAGTGACATAGGCTATGTAATTAAAAAAAAATGGCGCCTAAAAGTAGGGGAAAAAAGGAGGGGGGTAGGTGCATTTTTTACTGTTACGACAATATGGTTATCAAATGAAAGCTAGTAAGTAGACCCACCTATAAGTAAATATATTGTAATACTTTTATCATTATGAATAAAATGAATTAAATTTCGGTTTATGCTGTCGGGGTTTTTTGTTTTAATGTTTTTAACGATGTTACTCGTTACCCGACTGCCAGAAGGAGGATAATGTTTTTCGAGTGTATGTATGCTTAGTGTGTGTATTTTCAATGTTTTGTGTCACTGTTATTATTGTTTTAGTTTAAACGTTAATGGTTGATTTGTCCCCGAGAGTAGCAACGTGACCATGACTCTTATCTTTTGATACTTTTTAATTTGTGGAATTATTAAAGTGCATTTTAATTATTTACACATTGTTATTATTAGGGTTAATTTATTTCATTTAAGAGAGAAACTAAATTTTCGCTCTAATTTTTTTTAAAAGAATGAAGTAGGTTGAGATTCCATCCGCAATAACTGGACTCGTGGCGGTCCTCCACGGTTCGGTTCGCACGTTCCTTCCTGCCACGTGCAAGATGTGGAATGAGCTTCCACTTGAGGTATTCCCACAGGGCTATGAAATAGGGTTCTTCAAGAGGGGTGTAAAAAGAGCTCTCCTTCAAAGTCGGCAATGCATTGGCGACTCCCTTGGTGTTGCAAATGTCTATAGGCGACTACTTACCATCAGGTAGCCCGTCTGCTTTATTGTTAGGTTTAGGTATATAAAAAAATATCTGAGTGTTCTCTAGACAAAGAAAGAGTTCTTAAAGATGTGTGACGTCTACCAATTCGCACTTGGCTAGCGCGGTGGACTACGGCCTAAAACTCTCTCATTCTGAGAGAAGACCCGTGCCCAGCAGTGGTACAATAATGACAGATGTGGTGGTGGGCTGTCGGAGACGAACCAGAAAGAGTTCTACCACCTTTAAATACATTAAATATTACATTTAAAGAGTGTAAAATGTATGTCTGTATCTTAAATGATTTTGAAAGCTTTCTAGCAATTCCCCGCTGTCTTTAGAAACGTCTTTTGGCGATGAATAACAAAGTGTAAAGTTAGTCGAAGTTTTTCTGCAAAAACAAGTATTTACATATTATTGGGGTAAAGTTCTAACAAATACGCAGTCGGTATTTACTTTAGAATTTATTAGCCTTACACATAAAATGCTTGTTCACTAAGTTTTCTTGTAGAAATAATAATGTAAATTGTACCCAATCTGTCTCTACTTCATATTCTATCACTAGCTGACTGACAGACAATTACATTTTAATGTTTGTTTTTTCATAAAGTGAAAATAGGGTATAAGGTCATTGACTTTATTAAGGAGATCGAGGGTTCATAAATAGTTTCTTTAACAGTTCGGCTGACGGGTATTAGGGATGTCAAAACACAAGAAATTAATATTTAGATATGATGTACAAAAACTTATTTGAACAATATCTTTAATACTTAAAAGCAATTTTGAAGTAGTGGTAAGTAAGCAATAGTAAAACTAAGATTCTGTAAATAAAGTTGTGACTAACGCTTTTATAAATATCATTAGGTTTAAGATATATGCTTCCCCTGCAGCCGAGAGAAGAATACGGCTTCGGTATCCTCTGCCTGACGTAAGAGACGACTAGAAGGGGGCTTCTGGGATTGCGGATGGCTAGAGTGGGAGCTCAAATCGGAGTCCCTTGCAAGCAAAAGTCTAGGATATATGTAACCTGATATACAGATGTTTTCCAGTTTGGTAGAACTAGTATAGATCGACCGAGCAGGTATCACCGCCATTTTATTTCTAGCGTAAAGCAGTTCTTGCATTTCGTAGGATGGGTGTGTTGTGGTTGTGGTTGTTGTGTTGTGGTTCACTTATAATATGAGGCGACAATCCTAATTATCGGTGATCGAGTTTAAAAAGAATCACTGTTCTATATGAACGGGATCGAATCTGGAACTATCTGTATGTCAGACCAGTTTAGTGCCGCTAGTTATCTCAACAAATAAAATAGTATTTTTCTACCTACCCTGTCTACAATTCTTCAGTCTATGTACTCTGAACACAGATTTCAGACTGGTTCAGTAATCTTTAATGTTACAGGGGCGTAATGGCACTAAAATCACATAGGCACAGACGTATCGGCTACATTGTGTTCGCAGTGCGTGCTAAGCTAAACGTTTACACACGCCTGCAATCTAATCGTTGATCTGTCCTGTGAACATTACCACAGAGCAACGTAGGAATAGAGTTGGTATCGCGGTTCGATTACAAAGACATTATCCTTACTTTTATGTCTGCTTTTATACAACAGTAGAGATATTGCTCACTTTTTCAAATTTATTCATCGGACGAGACCCATTCGTGAATAATATTGTGCAAATATCATGTTATTTTAGTATTTGGTGGGTACGTAATATTTATATCAACTTAGCACTTGACAGATTTGGATGTTTTAACGGCTTACAATGATTTGTTAATTGTATCATTGTACCATAATTTCGAGCCGCGTGGCGGAGCGGTCACCATACCGGTCTGACACGCAGTGGGTCCCGGGTTCGATTCTCGGCCAGACAGATATATGAATGATGAGTTTAGATTTCTGTTCTGGGTGTTCTTGTTTGTGTATTCGTCTTTGTGTATCCAATCAGATAAAAAAAATGTCACCCACGACACACAAGAAAATCCTAGTGTGGAGCTGTGTATAATGTAGTAAACGTGTTTTTTCAATGGTAGTGTATTTGTCACTAATTTCAGTGGTAAATGATTATGTACATCAGTAATCGCGACAATTGTTTATTTCACGTATTGATATAAGTAGTACTTTTATTTTAAAATATTTCTGTTATGTTATTATATGTTTAAAATTACCGCTATTAAAAAATATTATACCGTCAATATTGTACTAAAATCATTCAACGTTATTGAACTGAAAATGAAAGGTTTTTGAATAAATGCTTGCACTTATTTCGGTCCAATTTCATTAAATCGTCAATTCAGATATTGTGCATTTTTCGATCTCGCATAGAGGTTGTTACTTGACGGATTTAATTGGCGAATGGATAAAAGTGATTTATATTGGTGATAGGTAGGAAATGTGTTATAGTAGACCGTGTGATATTTTGATAGCAAGTCAACGTCTTATATTATTTTCTGATAGCTTCTACAGTACATTAAAAAAATGGTACACAAAAAAAATTACAAATATCAACATATAAATTTGGTAGTAATAATTAAGCGTCGCTGAAATAAAAGTAAACTTAAATTACCAGAAAATAATCATTTTATAATAATGCAAACGTCATCTTAAAATCATGATCCCAGAGTCAAGTCCAAAATGTAGCATCGAACTGTCAATACATTAACATTTACAAGGCGCTGGTACAGATTGTGGCCAAAATTACATGCCATATCTAATCGACATCTGGTCTATGGGTGTCATTGCAAACGTGTCCAAACTGTTAAATCTACAGCTAATGTATGCAGCAGAGCATGTTTGACGTTTAATTTGAACTTAGATTCCGATTCGCATTTTCGCTACAATCCAGAAGCAGCAATGTCGATTCCTACAATCTTCCTAATGCGCTTTTAACGCATTGACATCTTTTGTGAAGCGTTAACAGACAATAGTGTTTTCCTATTACTAGTTACTACCTACAATCTACTATTCCAGATAATTTACTAGTAAACACAGTGTTAGGTTTTTCATTAGGAAACGTACTCTTGAATACTTACTACTCGTAATAAGAGTAATAATACCCTGAATATTTTATTATTTAGCCTCTTTAAGGTTGAAATATCAAAAAGTATTCATTTTATCCACTAATAATAGTTTTTAAAAATTCACTTACATAATGAAATTAATCTATTGTCCATATTTCATGGTTATTTCTTAGTAGTTTAGGCTCAGTGGTTAGTCACAAGTGTATCCCTTAGTTTCAATATTTACTAGATATTATTACTATTGTTGGTCAAAGAAATCTTTTCGCACCCTTAAACGAATGAACAGTGATTTTCATTAAATTTATTTAACAGTTAAAAGTTAATGAAAGCAAGTAACGCGATATTTGACGTTAAATCGTAACTTAGCTTGCGTTTGCATTTTAACCCAGATCCGAGGCGCGACGCTTATGGAATTTGGTTTTAGTACCTATCCCTGTCGCTGTGTTCGTTTATGACGTTGCTACAACCTCTGCAGGGCGTTT
>DWNE01000516.1:0-28229 GCA_018249875.1 Cecropterus toxeus | reverse complement strand
GTCTGGCCGGGAATCGAACCCGGGACCCACTGCGCGTTAGATCGGTATGGTAACCGCTCGGCCACGCAGGTCGTCAAATACTAAATTGGGATGCAAACACCCTTACAACGAGAAAACACTGCTGTTCACCAAAAAACGTATAAATCTGATGCCCCCGAAGACCACCACCTTTACGACAATTACAAAGCAGGTGGCAATACAGTGAAATGTAGGTTTCACAAGTACCACATTGTAATGAATGTTTCTACAATTATTTCATTCATATTGCTTAGAACATTTTATTTCCAACTCGTTACTAAGCTAGCAAACATATCGATCCACTAAGACGGTACTGCTAATTGGAATGAATAATAAGAGGAGTGTACAGTTTAATTGATCATTCGTTCACGTTCATTCTAATGATGCTATCGGTTGGGTAAATGTTCTTCAAATATTAATAATGGCGCGGGTCAAGTACATTCGCGTAGCGCATTTGTATCTGTTTCAGAGTATTTATGTGCCTCATTAAGGTGTTAATTTGCAAAAAGTATGCGGTTTTATAAACTGAGATGTAAGGCTTATCGGAAGAACGTAAAGTCTAACCTGATATCTGCAGGCGACGTACAATCTAAATACGAATAGTTTATGTGCAGTATTGAGTATTTGAATTTTGTACATTAATATAATATATATATAATGTACTAGGTTTTCATTAGGGAACACAGGAGAACGTAAAGTCTACATATCTTCACATACGGATCATAAGGTCTAGTTTTAAGTATTTGAATTTAGTATATTTAAATTTTGTACCAATAGAACTAAAATGTACTAGAGGTTTACTGGTTTGACTATAGTAGAGCACTATTATACATATAAATTCAGCATTTTTATAGCAACAAGGTTACACAATAATATATTACGATTAAATGAAGGCATAATCTACTAATTCAAATTTCATTTAGTGTGCATTAAAGTTTGATATATTCATCACTTTGAATACTTTTATTCTTTGACTTTGTTAATTTCTTGTATTCTACAGCGTTAATTATATCAAATTTAAACAATATTTAGTAAACCGTTACAATGGTCTTAATGTCAATAAAAAATATTTTAATCACATTATTCTTTCTTACGACACTAGATGGCGTTGCATGCTTTAGTTACGTATAATATTCCAGAGTAACAAAATGTACAATACGTAACTGCCAATTTCCATGACATTTGAAACAAGGGAACCAAATCTCAGCTTTCTTAGCTGTTTGAGGCTTTTATGCAAAATAGCAGCGATCATCCGCCATTTTGAACAACAATATGTATTGTTGTGGCCCGAATTTCAGGGCGGGTCGGAGGTCGCGTCCTAATCGCCATGGAGACGTGAGGGCAACGGAGTACCGAGACCTACGTACATGACTCAACATCACAATCTATACCTAGCTCAGTTCTAGTACCTGTAGGTACAGTTATAGGACTTATATTAAGCTTAGTACTACATGTTCAGAAGATTACATTAACGCTCTATATTTAGTTGTGTAGAATAATTAAATGACTACATGAATTTACCTACGAATAAATATATAATATGTTGATTGTTTTGAGAAAAAAATATAAAACTCTAAGGGCACTGTGTGGGTAGCAAATATTGATATTGCCCAAGCTTGTATCTTTAAAACGTAACAATTGTAATAATTAAGATAACTCTGCACAAAACGTAACAATTGTAATAAAAATAGTTTAACGTAAAAAATAAGATTACAATTAATATGTCTATATTACCAATTACTTGTGAAATAAATTAAATAGTAAGAAATTTTGAAATAAAATATTTGTTTATTAAGATTTATCGAGTTTTAATTAATAGAGCTGTTTTATCTGTACTAATAAACAACGCGTTTACAGATAAAAATTATTATTTATTACGTTTTTCTCTATCTCAATATTATTATATTACAAAAAATATTTCAATTTAAATCAGCTCAAGTTGTAACTCAAAACATTAAATTTGCAACATTCCCGTTCAAAATAACCAACAAACTCTGCAAGCATAAATAATAGGAAAACACCTACAGTACTAACGAGACGTTAATTATCCTATTACAAAAACCTGGGCGTTTTTGAACAAAAACTGGTGCATATAAAATACACACGTAAGACCACAAGAGCGTGACAAATTATCACCTATCAAATCCAAATCAAGAGATCGCGCTTAGCCGTATCTATGAGTTGGTTACACACGAAGCGGTTAAAGCAATGTAAGGGCAATTTCAGACTAGCGTTTTTGAATTAAAAGACTTTTTTTGTTAGATTGAAGTAGCAGACAACCATGCAACCACCTGATGGTAAGTGGTTACCGCAGCCCTTGGACTTCTGTAAGTATCATATCGAATAGGGATTCTATCAGCAGTCGATGACAGATGCGTTGCTACACAAGAACCTTATATATGTATATATGAGCCGGCAACTATATTCTTCCACCGAAACACAAGAACTGCTACACGCTAGAAATAGATGTGACGGTGGTACCTTCCCGATCGAACTACACTGTTTACCACCTGTAAAATAAAAGCTGTTGTTACACACTCGTTATACTATAACTAGTTTGATATATTGATAACTGAATATTACGTAACAGTGTGTTGAGGAGGTTATACTTTTTATCTGTGGGCGGTGAGAAGCGGCGCGGTGAGGAGAGGAGAGTGGCGCCAAATTTGCGCGCGCTTTTTCAGTTGACATTTGTTGATTAACAAAGAAGTTGTTAAAAAAATGACTTACAAGAATAATACAAAATATTTCAATAATTTCGTGTTTAATAATTACATAACAAATGTATTATTAGCTATTATCAAAGTTTACAACAGAGTAACTTATTAAAATATGTCTTTTATTATGTCATTCAAATTGGAACATTTTTTTTACAGATTGCATAATTATTACAAGTATGATTGTTTTACCGAGCATAAATATAAGCCGACTTAGTTATCGTACATTTTATTATCTAGTTATGTTACAATTGCAGACTTCTAGTACTCAGATTTGACAGTAAAATTCAAATTTTACAACCTTACCCTACTTAAGCTTACTTAATAATATTATTGTATCGTTGAACTATTGTGAAGTGAGCAGAAATATGTGTGCCTGCAATCGAACAGCTAGTTATGTTGCAAATAACTGCATTATGTATACGTGCTTTAAGTATAGGTATATCAATGAATATCTAAGTCTTTGATGGATTATCCAATTAATATTTGACTGTTTTTTGGAACTTGTTATTTTAGTGCATTCGCCCACATAGGTAAAAATGTAACATTTTTTAAATCTGAAACATGTATAGGTACATATGATTTTTGCCGTGGCAATGCTTGCATTTATTTATTTTCGCGCCATCTATTATGTGTTGTCGGAATTATTTAGTTTCGAACAAAACTAAGCGGGCTGTGGTGTTATTTCGACTTAGTGCGGGGTACAGTTCGTAGCTGGTGTTATTTTCATTATGCTATATATTTTGTTCCTGTCACAATCTTGTCTCATATGCATATTACTTACACAAACACAATGTTTCGCCGGACGTCACTTGGCGGCTATTTTTTTTAGTATTGACGTAGCAAATGATCATACACTTCATCTGATGGCAAGTGGCCATCGCCGCCCATGGATATATGTAACTAACGCTAGATCAGATTAGAATCTTATCTGAGGCTAGCCACAGCAGAGGTAGCAACCCCTGAGGACCAAGGTAGAACGCCTCGGATAAGTCTATCTCCCTTTCCACACCCTACGAGCAGAATACAGTAGCGTGCTTCTGTGATTAGGCAGAAATAAGTGTCGCGGTGGAGTTTTCGGAGTCAAATGACGAACAGTTCTCCCTTGTATAATAAACGACCTTGTATAAACCACGATCCGCGTAGCGGAGCGGTCACCATACCGGTCTGACGCGCAGTGGGTCCCAGGTTCGATTCCCGGCCAGACAGAAATATGAATGATGAGTTTAGATTTCTGTTCTGGGTCTGGGTGTTTGTGTATTCGTCTTTGTGTGTCCATAGCACCCACGAGACTGAAGAAATCCTAGTGTGGGGCTATGAGTAGTTATAGAAAGCGTGTTTTAAAAAAATATACCTGATTTGGTTTATCAAGTTATTTTATGTTACAATTTAGCAAATAATTAAAACAAAATATTAAATTTTCGTCAAATATATTGTGTACAGGGATATTTATTGTGTGTTAATTATTGATTTTTAATGCGCGCAATAAAATAACTTATATTTGCATATTTTGTGACGCACATTTAACATGTTTGTTATTTGTCTAATATAGATACTTTTTTACTAATGAATATTTACGTTGATGACCAAAAAACATCTTTTCTAAAAAAAGGAGATTATCTTCTACGGGATCATTTATTTAACGTACTTAATTTTCTTACAAAACTATCGTATTACTAAATCATAATAACAGAATGATTACAAAAAGGTGAATTTTATATCAGCAATAAATCATTTAATTTGTTATAATTAATACGGTAATAACTTTAATGTGAAGTATAACCTTCTCATATAAAATCAAATTGTAATAATAATATCCAAGAGCCAAAAAACCAAAAGATTATAAAAAGTGCTGTAAAAAGAACCATAAATAACAGATTATATTTAATGCGAGCTACTTGAAGTTTTTCTACATTTTTCTTTTTTTCAACGTTAGTCACCGGTAGCTGAGAGGTTGCGCGTATTTGCAATATGGAATGCTCAAACTTATTTAACTTAATTAGAGTCATTAAAAATTATATGTTGCAATTGACAGCGTTAACTTTGACAAAGTTGACTGAAAAATTAAATAAATTAGTAAACTCAGGATTATGTTTGAAAAAATAAATCTTGTACATTAAATGTTTAAATTTTAAGTACCTAACCTAGTACATAAAAACTCATCAAATACATATTTGAAGACGTTTCTATTTTTGTAATCCCTGTGTATGTTAAAGATTTAAATTTACATTTCCAATCTACCTAAATTTAATTATAATATTAATTTCAATATTTTTAACCAAAGTACCATTTTGAAAATGGAGCGAATCCTTAAAGGAACAAAAACACTTGAACTGAGGAACTAAGGAACTTTAAACTGAGGCAAAAATAACGTAAATTATTATTGTAAAGAAACTCTATTAAGATAAATTTTACACGCATCACACTTTGCGCTTTACCCATAAAGCACATTCAGACGATCTATTGCCGTGTCTTATAAATGTCTTTATAAAGTACACTTAGACCTAATAAGTTCAAAGCCACACGTAACAAATCCGATAGTGTATAGTTGTAAAAAACGGTAACACAATAATAATGATTTAAAAGCATAATACTTTTTGTGTAGAGTATCCGCGGCAAGGTTCCCGCGCTATTACGGATTGGTCCCGCTCACTTATATCGCTCTTCGCAGTTAGATTTTGTGAGAACACCGACATGTTTCGCTTTGTATAGGGTTGGCACTCGGACGGACTGTGTAAAGGACATATGTGTGTTAAGAAGGAGATACACAATTCTATGTGGAACGCGTAGCGGAATTGTAGAGTATACAAAATTATACTTATTGGTAGTTGGCATAAGACTAATTGAGGACTTTTATAACATTTTTGAAGTAAAATCTATGACAAAAAAAAAAGTTAATATAACATCAATACTTACTTACAACAACTAAATTATTGATGGAAGATATGTATGAATCAAAATTATAGTCAATTTTATTTATTGGACGCTTTAAAACAAAACTTTATACCTATTTAATTACAATGTGACACCTATTTATCACCGTGTATTTTTTACAAGACAGGATTGTATATTGATTTTGAACGTTTTTGGAACATTTCAAATTGTGCCAACCCTAACGAATTCCTTATTCTTACACCGCTCTTTATCTTATTGCTTATTACACTTGATTCTGCTCCACGTATCGAATTAACGCCCGACTTGAGAATCGCCGCCAATCCGAGAACGGTCATGCCACAATATTGTGCATTATAATTTAGTATTCAGTATAAACATATTAATAATAATGGGTCATGCAACACGAACGTCGTCTGAAATAAATATAATTGAATTAGGATAATAGTAGCATGTTTTTGTCTTTTCAACTTTTTTTGGTAGCAAAAAAGTGCTATATACGCAGTAGGGAGAATAAAGTTTAAGAAATATTTGGCAAACTATGCAATCTTTAGCTACTACTCGTAATATATAACAGATATTTCTTACTAAACAAGCCTCATGTTCAGTCAAATGTAAGGAAAGATACTGGAGCAAGTTTTTATTGCAATGTAAAAACAAATTGAGTAAAAAATAAATATATTATATTATATAAACAAAAAAGACAAACCCGATGAGTTTCTTATCGAATCTTCTCAGTTAAGTTCATGTTCCGATCCTGTGGTAGTGAAAAAAATGCTGTAATTGATCAAATTTGTGGGTGCCCGTTACCCTGTACAAAATAAAGACATTTCCTTTCATCTTCTTTCTTTCTCATTAATGAAAGTCTACTGACCAGACTGGCTAACTATTATGAGTGATAAACAAAATGTTTATATGTTCCTCAGGTCTAAAATCCGATTTTAATATTCCTATGAGGTCTAAGGCCACAGCTTTGAATAGTGTTAGTTGTATCTTTCATATACCTCATAATATACTATGAGAACAACTTCACGCGTACAATAACTGTATTCTGTATCAAAATATCACGCTATTAATGCACTAAAGATACTAATCTATTTGGTATTAAAATGTACATAAATATTAGATTTATTGCATACTAGCCTTAGACGCAATACGAGTAGATCTTTATCATTCATTCATAAGTAAAATACACTTGCTTTATTGGCATTACAACAATTTATTCCTAATTAAAAACTTGGTCCAATTATTATGTGCTGATTATATTTTATTGTTTCTAATAAGCTTAAAATAGATATGTAAAATTTAGCATCACATATCCTAATTATAGACAACTAGCTAATTCCCGTGGCATCGTCTACTATGGTCATGTTTATCACGGTCATGAATATTCAATGTGTTAATCTAGATCATAAACTACCTGCGTGCCAAATTTCAGCGAAATTCGACCAGCAGTTTTTGCGTGAGTCTAACAAACATATATACACCCTCGCGACGTACGCATTTATAATATAAGTGTCATATTGTAGTTTTTACAGTAAAACTTCTCCGAACGTCATCTATACTGTATTACCAAGTAACATTGAGTGCAAAAACAGAGATAAAATTCGGCTAACCACAAAAATGACCCCGAATAAGGATACAAAATTCCTAAATCCGAACTATAAGTAAAACGTAATTTGCATTGTAGCATAACAGTTATTATGACGGCATGCTACATAAATTTCGCATAAAATTATTATTTATATCCTGATACGCGTATCTATCGAGCACAGAATAGCGACGTGCAACGTCAAAATATCTCGCTCTAAGAGATATTAATCTACGCCAGTGCTTGTTAGATAATAACCCATCACGGATGATTCATATAACATTAGCCTACATTCTGCTATACGTAAACAAGTGGCCAGTAATTGTATTGAATGCTGAGGTCGGTTAGGTAAAAGACGTTCCTACTTAGTCCTCACATAAATCTATATATTATCATTACCGCATAATTATAGATATTGTCATTACCTTCAGATCTTGAGCAGTGTTAGCCTAATGGTTGAAACTCGGCCTCTCAATCGAGGGTCCGAGGTTCGAATCTCATACACGCACCACTGATTTTTCTAAAATGATGTGCGTATTAGAATTTAATTATGCTTTACGGTGAAGGAAAACATCGTAAGGAAACCGGCACATCTTAGTGTTCTCAATAAAAAAGAGTTCTCAAAGGTGTGTGAAGTCTACTAATTCACACTTGAACAGCGTAGTGGACTATGGCCTAAAATTCTCAGTCTGAGAGAAGACCCGTGCCCAACAGTGGGACAATAATGGGTTGTCGACTATGATTACTTTAAGATCATATTAATTTTTCGTGATAGGTTTACAAATGACTTTTTCAATATATTGAAGTAACAAACGAGCATGCAGTTCCGCTGATGGTAAATGACTACTGCCGTCCGAGTCTTACTGGAGGTTAGCCACAGGTGCGTTGCTACTCCTGAGTTGTGGTCCTGACTTATATCCCCATCGAAACCATTATACCTTCTACTATTAAAGTTTGGATTAAAAACTGTGTATCTACTTTTTATAATATAGAAGTAACAAGCAAGCATGTAGTCTGCCTGATGGTAAGTAGCCACTAGTAGCCATGGGTATCTGTAATCAACTCCAGATGTGGATAAAACCCGATAAATCCTAATAAAGACGCAATTTAGTCACATTTACTTTGCGAACTAAATTGAAATGTCCTGGATAAGGTTGTCTCCCTTAACAGACCCTACAGACCAGAACACAGCAGCGCATAACACAACTGTTATTAGGCAGAAATAAGTATGGCGTTGGTTCTTTCGGAGTCGAACTACATAGACTCCTACCACCTATTTAGTTTCTGGATGTTTCTTTAATTTTCTGTACTATATCTTCCTTTATTACGGTCTTTACGTACGTTATCTGGAGGGGATTAGACTTAAGAAAACACTTAATTATTTCCAATCAAATGTTCGAGCTATCTTCGACAGAGACATTGGTTGTCACCGAGCCCTTGGCTCATTCCCATACACCATATTCCCACGGAGGTCGCAGCGAGGCCAATAATAGTCGGCAAATGACAGAGCGGCCTGCTTCACACGCTCGCGGCCCATCATACCGAACACACATCGATTTGTGGTACTAGAACAACAGTAATATAGTTTCCGCACTCGTGTCGCGAAGGGAATAACGTTGATTGTTTCATGTTCTATTCCTTTATATTGTTATTCGATTGATATGTTGTCGAAGTTATTTGAATCGCTAGACGATAATTTGGTCAGGATACTTTATCCCAGAAAAAGAAGCAATGCAATTAAAAAGCCTGAAGTCGCAGGCGAAAGTTAGTGTTAATTGATTATAACATACCGATTGTATTTTAAGCCGGTTGCTTATTAATAGGTATTAAGGCAGCTAAATATTATTTAAAGGTATAGAAATAAAGTCAAAAACCGTAAGTTTTATGCTATTAAGCACTGATTTCCGCTGGGTTCCATGTTCTGTTATAGACATAAATATTTTTTATACATGACTAAGAACTGCCGGAATAAAAAAGAACTAATTGAAAGTCCTTACCCAACAGATTAAATCACAAAAACTATATGAACATCCTTAACGAAGTATCTGTCAAAATTTGGATATGTATATTAATCTGCACACGCACACATGCAAAGATATAAAACGTCTCATCTCCAATACATTTTTAATTCAAAGTACGAAGCAATTAATATGATAATTGAACGTCTAGATGATAACAGAGATAAATAACCCTGTGACAACCTTTTGCGAATCTTGATTTATTTTGAACTAAATTATAACTTTCGGCTTACACGGATGACCACTTTTACAAAGAACCTTATCGTTTTAAACGCAACCTTCTGACTTATAATTAGAACTTCAAACCGTTTAATCTTTGTGAATGTATAAAACGTCAAAAGGCAATTTATTTTAAGTAAATTTTACCTTTCATGAGAAGACGTAGGATTTAAAATCCCTTGAAAGTTTTTGTTGGTGTACGGCCCAAAAAAAATGGGCGCAACTGACAAATTAATTAAGTCGTGTAGGAAGGGAATCGATCTGCTAACTCGAGTTATATGCTCGAATACACAAAACTTGGATCGTGCCTTTCAAGGATCGTTGACCTCTTCCTTTGCGAATGATACGCAAAGAAAAATCAAAAAGTTCAATCAAATGTTACAAGAAATGTATCAGCCTTGCAAGTTATATGTTAATTGCACTTTGTATTGAAATATATATCGGAATTATTTTTTATTCTTAAAATACAATAGTTTCTGGAACTTGGTAAAATAAATTAAGGAAAAATAGACTTGGAGTAAAACGATATAATAATTAAAATTGGAAACAAATTGACATATTTTTTTATTAGCGTCATCACACACTACGCCATAAAAAATGTAAGTGGCCTATTTAGCCTACAATTGTCATTCTGTTATTTTTTATAACCCTAGAATCTACATCTACAACCCCTAGAACCTACAACTATATCCGTTTTATACATATGAAAAACATAATAAATTAAGTATAAATTATAAAAAATAACCAGTTAATTCTACTTAACATTATTAAGTATTAGAAACGGTCAAGACCTTAAGATATCGACTTTTTGACCTGTATAGTTTATCATAAAATCATTTTCTATCAACACAGCTAATTACTGAGTGGATGCCCGTATCGAATTTATAATTACAACCCATATTCACTTTTAACATAAACATAATATCAGCTATGTATATCAGTATCTAATATCTGTACAGATAATTTAATACTTTTCGTATAATTTTGTATCGAGTATTTTTTTTTGAATCCATATATAGTTGTATTATTTTTAATAATTAAAATATAATTATTTTACTGTTCATCTTATTATTCTTCTTCGTTTACAGTTGTTGTTGTTCATGGTTCCTGTCATTCATGCTCTTATTACCATATGCAATTTTTTTAACATACTATATCTTAGTCTTATATTATGGATCCCGAAAAAGGTAAAAAAAGAACTGATTTTTAATTTACGACAGTCACCAATAAAAAAACTGCAAATCACGGAAAAAACAACAAAAACTCACCTAAAAAATTAAGACTAAACATGGGCGGTACTGGCTACTTACCATCAGATGCACTGCCTGCTTTCGGCTACTTTTGTATTTAAAAAAACTTTCTTGTATTTGAAAAACTTATGGAACTTTTGGAAAAGTCCGTATCTAATTTGATAGAGATAATCAATAGTCGAAAGGACGAAATATCCACAATCAGTACAAATTAAGTAAAATTTGAGTAGAATTGGTACAAAATAACAAACCTTCATGCTTAATCCAGATGACAGAGTACTAACCGCTCGTGTTCGGTCTAATTTAGAGGGGACGACAAGCGGAGCCATGCTGCGTGATTTACTGAAACCTCGTAGCACCGAGATGCATCCGATTAGCGATCAACTCAGCCCATTGTTGGCCGTAGCCTTAGATTTTAACATAAAGCTCGTAATTTTAAGGTCTTACAAAAATATTATTTCTAACGATTTTAACATCATATAAGTGGACAGAATATTTTTGTTGGACTTTAAAATTATTTATAAATAGATACAGATACAGATAGGTATTGTTGTACATGCAATTGTTGTTGTTGAACAACAATAACACAATTTGACACACATGTTGTTGCTACAACTATTTGAAAATGATAAAATGTTGGAAACATTTCAACATCGACATACTAATATTGGTAACTAAATATAGCTAAAGAGAATTTAAAATAAGTGAATATTATATAGCAACAAAAAATTTTAATTAATTTTTTTTTCAGTTGAATTTCAAAATTTTGTAAATATTTATTCAATGTTAATTGCTTACAATTCTAAAATAATCTCTACTACAGTAGAGATTATAATTAATATAACTACAAAATTATGAGTAAAGTTAAGAAACTTTAATTATATCTTATGAACATTTTTCTTTGGAAGACACGAAGGTATCAAATATCCGAGCTATGTATAACAAGATCGCAACAAATAACTCATAAACACTTACAAACAACAACAGTTTAGCTGTCCGGCCATCCATAACGCTATCTGCGTGATCTCGAACATACATTAGCGTATACTGGGAACGATACTGGCGCACCTGTGACCGTGGTTCCACACTCTCGATGTGTTCGATGAGTGAATTGAGAAAAATGACTAAGGGCTGGAGTACTTTTTTATTTTTGCTCTTACTTGTGCTCTTTCATTATATGAAATTACTTTGTGTAATAAATTTCATATTTTTTTGTTTACGTCGAAAAAAACCAAAAACGCAAAGTTAATCGGTTGTACTGTCCTACCAGTATGCGATGTTACTAAGTTATATACTGATGTTACTTAATTTGTAACTACTTTCATTACTAAAAATTACTATGCATAAAAGTTATTTTATAAAGGATTTAAAAAATATTCAATTTAACGTTTGATTGTTGATTGTATGATACGTAATTTAATTTTCACTACAAGACTAAAAATTACATTAATATCAATCTCATATTATACAGTATGAAGTATAAGCGTACTAATTTCAATTTAAAATGTTTTACAACAATTTCTGTTACAATTTCTTTATTTAATAAGATTCATATATATTGTTATTGGTATATTGATAAATAAACTACAAGACCAAAGTTGCCCCTTTTTAACCGCCTTTAAAAAAGGAGGTTCTCAATTCGACTGTATTTTTTACCGAACAGTTATCGAACATAATCTGAGCTATGCTCGAGCGAACCGAGCAAACTGTACCAAGCATTCTCGCTAAGTGTAGATCCCCCATTACCGTTCTGCGACGGTCCCGCTGTTCACAGATAAACGATTACTGCGTCCGTCGGTTCAGCTCGGTGCGGTTTTGTTACGATCCCTATTTGTCTTTCGTTTTGTCCTCTGCCCCTTCAATAGTATTACAGGTGTATTCTGACGTACTGATGCCTCGGAATGTAATAGATGGGATCTTTATGGCGATTTTGTGAAATGCAGCCGGGTTGTTGCTGATTTTGTAAAATTCTAAATTGATTAGTTATTTCATTTTTGTGTCTTAATGGTTAAAGGACACTTCTATGTTGGACATGAGAAATATTACTCTCACTTGAGTAAACTTTGGAAGGGCATCAAAAAAGTGTAGGCATTACCATAATTTTCATGGGGAAAAACAACTACTTATCAATAGAATAACTGCAGCTATAATGGAAAGAATAATGGAACGAACATGAACAAAAACTGAACATTCTGTCTATATTTTTATTATCAAAATTGTTTTGGAGTTACAAAACTTACTATAATAAAAATCATAAACGACTTACAAAATCTTGCTACTGTAACAACTATTTATTTCTATAACACCATACAAAACCACGTATTCATTCCGTACTAAGATTTAAAAGATTATTTCTAAAAAAATCCAAGATTTACTGCTAAATACGTGTATAAAACTTGTTCTCCTCTTTATTAAAAGGTAGAGTTACAGTAACGAAACGTATAACATAAAGTTTAAATGATAATTATCGTCATCGCGAACAGCCGCCCGCCCCATTTCACATATTTAATAAAAAGACTTAACGAGCATCTGTCCTCATAGCGTAATAACAATATATCCAAATTACTCTCCGACCTTTAACGCCCTGTCCTACTACATACGGTAGCGATGAAAGATATTATCGCAATAACATAAAGTAAAATATAAATGTACGTTCCGCGTGTTGGAACAGTCATCTTATCGATGTGATATTGTAATTTTTAATAAATTTAAGTTCATTTGTATCTATTTTTATATATTTACTTGTATGTAAACATTTACGATACAGGGAATTCATATGCGTGGCTGGTGATGATGAATAAGCATTGAAAGGTTAATGCAGCAATATTAATGTAGCGTCATCAATTAAGCCATGCTAATTATGAAACTCATAAAATGCAAGTTTCCTAATTGTATGTACTATGTTTCAATTTATAAAAATTATTGGCTCTTTTCTTTGTTTTATTCACCGATACAACCTGTGCCTTAAGGTGCGGCTTCAACGTTAAGGTAATCCTACAATTTATTAAGAATACTTATAGCGACACGTTTTGGTTTATATTATACTGTACTGTATATTACACTGAAACTGAGTTACGTACAAACACTCATTGGGCATTGAACATTTAAGGAACAGATTAATTAGTAAGAATTGTCAAGGATAAGTTTTATGGTAATGATGCAAAATGATCGTGTAATTCACGGGTTTGTAAATGAAACAATGCATTTTATAAAGAAATCCAATAACCTTTTGTGAAGTTGGGAATGAGAAATGCCACAAAATTAAAAAAAACCTTGTTTTAGTTCCAACTTCATTCTCCAGAGTCAGAAAAAAAGCATTAAAATTTAAAAAACATTACGAAAAAAATCTACTCGCCATATTTATGCAGAGTTATTTATAGATGTATGAATTCATTACATTATGAATAATACAGTTATAAAAAATGATTATTTCGTAAGTCTCCCCTAATGAGGGTTGTTTCTAATAATCACCGGGCCTATCTTGCGTATTGGTGACTGCAGTGGGTTTTGATATTATACAGTAAGACGCTGCTGCTAATTTCGTCGATTTTGTCACTCATTCGCCTCTAAAACATCTACGGGAGAAGAGGAAATGCTTATTCTGACAATACAATTTTAACTTTTTAAACGCTTTCTACACTCATAGCCCCACAATAGAATTTTCTCCTGTGTCGTGGGTGCCATGGACACACAAAGACGAATACGCAGACACCCAGACCCAGAACAGAAATCTTAACTCATCATTCACATAAAATACACCGACAGTACGCAGTACCAGTCTTACTAGAACTTCATATCCATTATACTTACTTAACACCATTGGGATCCATACCATTACTACAGTACTAGAATGATTCTATCATAGTTTACTGTCTCGGCGAGTACGTGCCATTAATATGTCACGTGGCGGTGTAAGTTTCATTAATATTCAGAGTGATGTGTGCCTCGAATGCTTTGGTGGTGATCGTAATAGCTCAGTTACTATAGCTTGCGAAATATTTTCACGTTCACGTTAGATACTATTTTGCGTCCCAATTATTATCAAAGTTTTCCACGGAATTCTTATAATCTAACTAATATGACATCACATTCAGCCTACTCGTTCTCGACAGTGAGTCTTCACATTTAATTAAAATTTCTTTTATTTTGCTGATTTTAGCATTTATTCATTATAGACCGTGTGTATAATTTGTTTTAGATATTATTGTTACTTTAACAGAAGTGTAATTTGTAATGATAATAAATATCTATTGTTTATCCTATGATAAACAATAGATATTTATTATCATTACAAATGAATATTTGTAATGACAAAATACAAAAAATTAATATTTGTCTATACAAATATTCATTTTTTGAGTAATTATACGAGTACAATGATTCAAAGCACAATTCCAAACAAATTATAATTTTAAATTAAGAACGATTTTAAAAAACAAAATATTGTTCACACAATGCTACTGTAGCCTATCAACAATTTTAATCGACATACCGATCTAATGGTTACTCGAAAAGCGATTTATCGGAAATGCATTCAATAACATGCACCATGCTCCTCGAAATTAACAACTAAATGACTGATTGGAAATGGCAACTCGGTCACGGCGTATTAACATCGAATTGGGTTTCTGTGGCGGTTTTCAGTAGCGCGCTCATTAATGTCGGCCGATAAGCGACATATTGGTTCGTTTCGCGCGCTTACGCTTTCTTTGTTACAGGATTTGTAATTTGAATTTAGAATTTCTTGTGGATTTTTAAATGTGCGTCTTTGAATGTTTCGTAATATTTTGTTATTTGTAATATTTTTTAATCGTTTTCAATTTTATTTTAATTGTTGTCTAATTTAAACGTAAATATAAATAATATCGTAATATATATACATTATATATTATGTATACCTTTTATATTTCTAATAGGATGAAATTTATAATCCATTTTATTATTCATCGTCCCGCTAATGGTTGAGCGACGTAGATTATTATTCTATTACAAACCTATCTGCTTGAATTTCAATCTTATTGGACTCTAGCTAGGAATTATGAATATTAGTTTAATAACAGCTTCCTCTTCTTTCCAGATGAACCAAAAGTGCAAAGTGTGCGGCGAGCCGGCGGCAGGCTTTCATTTCGGCGCATTCACTTGCGAAGGATGCAAAGTAAGTACACATTAATATAATTTACCTAATGATAAGCAATTAGTAGTTCGAAGACATATTTTATTTACAAAATTCTAATAAGACAGTATTCCTATTTGCTCTGCTGATATAAATCAAAAATAGACATTGCAGTAACTGAAATCTAATAGAGCTGAAAAGGCGATGAGGGATGGAGTTAAATATCCTACATCAAGTTCAGTAAGTAAATAGTAAAGTATATTAACATTATTGCAGTAAACAGTTAAAAAAAAAACAAACATAAAAAATAAACGAGGTCTGGGCACGCATTAAACGTCAATTTTAATTATCATTAAGGAAATGCAGTAGAAAATCGACCTAGCTTTCAAAAAATCATACCAAGGACTTGCCGTCTATTTACACTAGCGCGTATAATCGCTAACAAAACGACACTACCAATAATTTTATTTCAGATATTATATTCTATTTATTATAATTTGTATTGTCTTTAATGTTTTTGTTATTATTTTAAGAATACATAACATTTTAAGCATATATTTAAAATCTTATATCATTTTACATATAAAATAACAATTCTCAGGTGAAGTTACAATTAATTAAAACAGTCTAGGTTTTTGCAAAAATAAATATAATTTAATCTGCTTGTAGTAATAATAAATGAGTTAAGCGAAAGTTAAATAAAACGTAGCATCTATCAACGCCAGTGCATAAGAATATTCCCAACGTACCGAATATCCGTATTCGAATATTAATTACCTTAATCGATTCGTTTGCTATTCGGAATCGATTCATCCTCATCCCCACCAATTAAGCGGGATCTCGTGCATGCAAATTTCTACTTTATTTTAATGGAAATAGGTCGATGTAGACCGCAGGGCGCTGCGTAGAGATTGACTATGTCCGGGAGATTCACGTCGATAACTCGCTCGGAGTCGGCACGCAACGATCCGTTATAATTTTTTGTTGACGCGTACTAAATTAGAACAGTTTTGCAGATTTCACGCATTTGTTTACGCTTTGCAATACATATAATGTGTACAATGAAATAGGAACGGTATTCGATGAATTAATTATTTATTTAAGAGAATAGGAAAAAATGTTAGTCCAATATAGTTAGAAGCAATGTTTTACTCCAAAGAAACAAAGTAGGTACATAAATTTACATCCGTGTATTTTTTTGCATACAAGGATTTCCTGTGTATAAAGTTCACATGTGATCTATATAATTTTATTTCTAGAACGAATTCTTTATTTGTTATTCTCATTTCGTACGATAGTTTTTGTACATTATTTTTTTAAGTAACTGATCGCTGCTCTGAACATACTCCGAAATTTATAGAACGAATTGCGTCCCGTTACATTAGCAGCCCTTAAATTGTATTTTTAAAGTATGTATAAATGAATTTATGATAATATTATATTTATTTATCAAGAACATAATTAATACTTAGCTAGATTCAAATATACAGATTAGTCAAAAACTGAAAGCTGAGTGCATTTATTTGTTTGTCGTCACAAACATACTCTCGAATACCATTACTTTAACTGAAGGGTAAAAAGATATAAGTAGGCAATCTTTACATAAAGTTATATTAATAAACAAATTATCAACATTATCTGTTACAAGAAAAACCAACTTAGGCCTACCGAGCAGGGTCAATACGTATTGTCCGGTTACGAAAGACCAATTGGTATCAATTGGAACAGAACTGACCGATCACAATGGGGGCGCTTGCGACAGGACCGTAGCAGGATGAGGGAAACTCGGCCGTGACGTCACATCCGGTGGTCGGTGGCTAAACAGTAATAGATATGTAATAGTTTTACCATATACCATATACACAACTTCACAATACAACTGCGGATCATATATATTTCTAAAAGTATGTAAAAAGTTAAAAACATATGTCTCTATCTGTAATTGCTTCTATTTTTGAAGAAATTTCCAAAATTAAATTACCTATTTTAATATTGAACTGTATAAACACAGAAAAAAAAATGCAAAAATCATCTTGCAAATCGTTATGTAAGCTAGAAAAATCTATGTAAAATACCTTCTTCTGCTTTCAGCTTCATAACCATAGTGGTAGAACCGGCGAAATTTGACCTAGGCGGCATCACTATTCTTATTTCTAGCGTAAAACAGTTTTCCCTTACAGTACAGGGATATAAGTGTCATACTGACATGCATAAGACGACCATCATAGTCCTCAGAGTCTTAAACCTCTTCTTCATATAGGACGTGTTCTTGGGCAGTAGTGTCCACTGATGGCAGTGAACTACATGCTCGTTTGCTGCTTGAATCATAAAAATATTAGGCACTGAATGGTGATTTGATCCATTTCAAATAGTTGAAAATAAGACAATCAAACATGATGCAAACGAAACATAAGGCCGATCAAGACATCGGTAATTGAATTACATGTACATACATTATCGATGTTGTAACATGCAGATCGCCAAAGGTCGGTCATGGTGTTTGCACGTTGGGAAACAGATTACGACTAAGTTCAGAGGCCGTAAAATGACTGCAGACGAAATTATATCGAAACGGAGCATTTCAAAAAACAATTTACGAATTAGAATTTGTTACGTTGCACAATTTTGTTTGGGTTGACGGTCGGTTAGGCCCATATAGCACTGTCGTGAGTCTATAGGTTCCTGGTAAAATAAATAAATACGTATAATGTTCGTCCAGTGTGACGACCACTTGTCATAACAAAAAATACTGATACATAAGCGTCAGAGCGTGGCTATTGTACCCCATTGTTACATAAACGCACTCAATTAGTGGTTTTGATTTGATAACAATGTCTTACAAATAAATTGACTTATTAGTTCAACCATTTTACGGAACACTATAGTGCGGTGTGATGTCAATTTTCAAAAGCACCCTCTCCATGTATATCGTGGTGATAGAACCAGCGTAGTTCTACCGGGGAGGTACCATCGTTATACCTATTAATGAAGCAGTTCTAGTTCGGTTACCGACTCATTTATATATGAGGAGATCATTTTAGTCCCCCGAAGTAACGCATCTGTGAGCGGCTTCAGAAAGATTCCTTGTTTTATATGAAGTTGCTTACAGATGTCCATGGACGACAGTTACCATATACCATCAGATGGACTGCATACTCGTTTGCTACTTTAAACTGATAAAAAAGTCGTAAAGGCGACAAGACGAGTCATTCAACAAATTGTTCATAATATTTATACCAACTGACACATAAGCAAATAAACGATGATGAGATCAACAGGATCTAATTTTACGGGTTTAATTTTTACCATCTTTCCGGAATGACAGACGGATAGAGGTGATTTATTCGTCATGTATATTTCTTTTTATTGACTATAGTATACCCAAAAACCTAATGATTTTTTGGCATTGTTTTGTATTTGATTTGTTTTCGAATAAATACCCTTCTTTAAATCGTCTTTCCCAGCAAACAACTACAAAAACCTAAAGAAGTTAAATCCAGGGTGGACTAACAAAGTGTTGACAGCCAAATTACTGTAATGTGCAACGTGTAATCTGTTAATAATTCGTTATTTCAGACATTTCAGCTTAGAGCGAGTATTGCATCAATGAGTCTTCAAAATGCTGGGTAATATTTTCAGATTTTAAGCTTAAGTTGAGATACAAGGTTAGCGTTGCAAAACAGTTTTACCTAACGTCTCATCGCAAACGATAAACTAAACTTTTAAGCTTGTAGCGAGAAAACCGACTGCTATCTATCTAGTACTGGCAAAAATCATAAATCATATCTAGATTTGATAAAAAATAATTATGCTGACATATCAAACTTTATTTGACTAAACTTTATTTGACCGATACTACTAGTCTAAGATCCCGCTATACCTTCACTGGTTAATGGATGAAAAGTATTTTATATCCTATCAAATATGTCGATAAATAAATGCAAATGCATTCGTACGCGATACGACAAGTCCTTACAGAGTCTGCGATGTATCGGCAGCGGCCATCGGTCGCACGACCGTCAGCCGACACGATTATATTCGAATTTGGAGCACATTCAAATTGCGGTAGAGCACGCGAACGGAAAACGCTCAACGGAAAACGCCAAAGCGGTTTCGTAACGCCAGTAATAAATCATGGCTAATTTGTTTTTAAAGGTTCGCATATCTGTGTGGGTAATCGAGTATTGTGAGGCCGTGTGGCGCCGCCATTGTATAGCCTAGCCGGTCGGTCAAAGATGCCGCGGCGCTCCGTAATTTGTCAACCGCGTAATGGTCGATTTACATCGGGATTCTCGACAACGGGAGCACGGGCTTTACGAAAGTTTACTGTGCAATATACGTATCGTTAAGCTGTTTAGGGTTTCAAATGTACTGTGCAATATCGGTCAGTTCAGAAAGACTCTCTTTGCAATACAACAGTAGGTACTGTGGAGAACAATTGCACTATGAGTGTAGAAAGAAAGCGTCTAAATATTTTTACTATTACGTAGATCTACTGACCTTTCGGATTTGTTATTGAACAACAAAAATAAGAGTCAGTAAGAAAGAAAATAAATTTAGTTTATAAACTTCTCATAAAATATTTTTGCTTAGATACTATTAATTCAAGGCGTTTGGCGAAATGTATTATTTGTAAAAAATATATATACTTAACCGATTCGTAATTATAAAAAAACTACAAATTCCATAGTTATTACACAAAATAAAATGGAATTTACAATAACCTTTTCCTGAACTAATAGTGTTACGACATATTCTTTATATCACAATTGTGTTACAAAAAGATTCAAAAACTCTGTACTCAGTATTATTCCAGGATAAGCATAAAAGGCCCTATATAAACCAGCCACTACTTTCAGAAAAGAAACAAAAGTAAATCCCTTAATGGCCTGGGACGCGAGTGAATTAATCGGATTGTTCTATACTTAATTGGGCGAGCATCGTTTAGCGCCACGGATCCGCGGTTTTTTTTGCAAATCGCACGTCTGTTAATGCCCTTAATATGGTAATTATATTTCTGATCCTGCCCAGGTGATTACGTATAAAATAGGTTAAATAAATTGCATCTATTAATGAGGTACCGTTAGTTAATTGATCGTCCGAATACTAATATCGAGTATGTGCTATAGACGTGAAGACGACACAAACACAGACTCAGGGGAGAAGAGTAAGTTGACAATTTAGATGTCTGTCTAGGTTTTGGCTCCTGAACCGTTGATGTATATTGTATGGTGACTAAACAGTCATATCTGTGCCTAATGGTTATGCATTTATGTAATGTCGTGTTAATTTAAAATAGCATCATCGCTTTAATGTTGTGGAGCCTAGGTTTTGTAGATACCTCGATATATCTTAGTCCTCAAGAGTAGCAAAACATGTATAATCAACTTCAGGTAGAACGCCTGTTCTATTATATGGCGTTGGTTACAGATCTTTATACGTAGCAAAGGCATTTGAACTATATGCATCTTCTTAATTTAATAAAAAACATGATTAGAAGAATAATTCCAGGAGAAAAGCTGTAGGAGAAGGGAAGGCTTAAGGAAGCTTAAGCCATTATTAAACGATTTTACAGCGAAAAAAAAATTAAACGGCCTTGTAATTATGAGGTGTTAATTAAAAAACTGAACCGAAATCAATCAGTTCATTCTCCGCGTCGGCCGTCACCACACTGAAACAATATCTGTTTTATTTGCAATACAATTCACGGGGTGAATCGATTCGTCTCGATTGTGACGCCGAATCGATTCCATTTTGCACTAGCTCGTTAGCCTGTACGTTATATTCGTCACAAGCGACAAGAACCGCGCACAGGATTTTGGGGTTATTTCGATGTTACTTTTCGGGTATAAGGTCGAAAATCCGCTCTTGTTGGTTACCGGATAATGATTGTCATTGTTTTATGGAGGTTATGAAAGTGTCCACCGACGCAACCGGCCGGTTGGCACACCGATTGACTTATTGGAGCATGGCGATGATTTTTATTCGCGTCACGAAGTCGACACCACACAATGTTTACGCCCTACGCTGTGTATGTGCAGATTTTTGCTTGTTACAAGAACTGATTGACATTTTTTTGTTGTTTTAAGAGTTATTAAGAAACGATACTCATACAAGACATGTACATTCTCAGATGTAGGAACGCATCTTTGGCCGACCTTAGTTAGAACACTAATCCATGATTGATTATAGAGCTCTGTTCTGCTTTTCCCACGTACCTACCGACCTGCGTGCTCGTTTGCTTCTTTAATCTTGCAAAATAGCATTTTCCAGGTAAGTAATATATAGGGGTAGTTCGACTGAGGAGGCAGCACAGCCATGCCTATTTCTGGCATTAAACAATTCTAGCGGTTCGCAAGAAGGGTGTGGTTGCCTGCTCAATTATATAAGAGTCGGCCATTTTAGTCCTCGGGAGTAGCATCTGTGTTTAACTTCAGATAACCTCTGTTCTATATGAAGTTACTTATAAATGTTCATGAGCAGAAGTTACCACTTACTATCAGAAAGACTACATGTCTGCAATCTAATAAAAACGAGACAATTGCATAAATACGTATGTACGTACTATGTACGTACAAACATGCGTTGTTTATGCAAATTCGCTCGTTTAAAAGAACGCTGACATTTTGACAAATAGCGGGCAAGAGGTGCGGTGTGCTAATTTTAGCGGCCATTCAATAGTTATTGTACTGATATGTGTTCATTGACGTGTTATTTCGCAGAAGTAGAATGTCATTGATAAGTCATCTCATTAGCACGGTTGTATCCGATTTTGTGTTCCAAGTTTGTTTTGCAAGGAACCGGCGATTAAGTGGAGTTGAGGTATTTAAACATGTATTGTATGGAGATACACCTGTTTATAAATATTAAAATAAGATTTTTTGATAAATTCAAAATAATACAATACAATAACATCATTAAAATCCGTATTCGCGTTATAGTGACTATGCAACAAAATGGATCAGCATTTTTGGCGGTCACAAAGGTAAGTTTGTGATGGTTAAAACGCAAAAACAGGTTTTAAAAAAGAATTCTCATTATATGCAGTTGTAAATGCTTTCATCCACATATGAAGCAAATAAAATAAAAATAAAACTACTTAACAATTTTATTAATTAGGCTATGTTAGATCTTTCGTAATGAGAATTGATTAAAGGGTTTAATCAAGCATAATAACGTTACACTTCGGCATTTTCAAACTATAAGCCTAATAACAACATTCATTTCGAAAATTACAATATAAGTAAAAAAGTTATTCAGATTAATTGACCAGGATTTTCAAAAATAGAACATCTAGAGCCGTCGAATAAACGAAACCGGATATCGATTATCAGAAGCGATGCGGCATCGGCTCACATTACACGAATAATCGATTGTATTCGAATGTCAGCCGCAATCAAAACATCTCGGCTCGTTCAGGTCAGTGCTTCCGACTGCAAACGCGAGATGACGCGCGAGCATTCTTCACTACTTTATTTTTAAAACTATCCAAATCCCTCCAAGGAAAAAGGAACTTTAATCAACAGAAATAGATTCACTTTGTAATAAGTAGCAGCGACGTGCAGTATAGATAACTTTGTCGATATTATTCGATGTTGGAGCAGAGGTCAAGTTAGAAATGTTATCCGATGTTCTCACGCTTGCCTCATGTTCGGGCGTGATTGTTGGACAGTTGACCAGCAGTTTCGCGAGCAATTTGTCACATCGCTGGTGAGAAATCGAGACTTCTGACCTTGGACAAGATTGGCCTCGATAAGGGTGGTCTGGCTTGTAGCCTGTACCAGGATGTTGGTCGTAGCTTGGCCACATCTTCTGACGCAAATTGTAACATCTTTATTTTAAAACTTTGATACTCCAGATATACTACTCAAACTAAAGATCCTCAAAATATTTATCTCTTTGTACTCTTACGTTCTTAAATTTTCGATTATTCTGCCTTGACTAAGCTAAGATATGTATCATCCTACCTAAATGATAAAATACGTGATGAAATACATGATTTTAGTATTTTATATTATAAGGAGTCCCTCAGCTCCTTTATAGGTTTATCTAAACATGTGTTTCAACCTGAAATTCAGACTTTTGGTATAAGGCCAAACATGATTGGCCTCTGTCAAACCACTAATAATCTTCCAATATACGAACTGGTACTAAGTTTAAAGGCTACGTGTCTTCCTGTAAAACATTACCGGTCTGGTGAAAACCTCTGCGGTAGGTAGAGCATATAGAGAGCGCTATAAAGCGAGCCATAAGTTTTTATGCCCCAGTTTACGAGGTATTAATAGCTAGTCGGCAAAATCTCAGCCACTTTATGATTGATACTTTGTTACGTTTCTTAAGATACGGCGATACGAATCTTCAGATTTATCCTGCTTTTTTATCGAAATGATCACTAAGTTTTATGTTTTAAGACCTCAATCTGTTGTCGCGTTATTTTAACACATAATGGTTTGTGCTGCCATGTCCTTTTGCTGTGTTAAAATTATTGCGTCAGAAAATAAGCTGGCAACTACCAATGTTCCAGAGGATCTCCTAGTCTATTCTTCTTGTAAACTTCTAAGTTGTTGAAGTATGACTGCATTTTTCTCCAAAATGCTGCATGTGGGCTTCCCATCCTGTTTTTAGTTACTTATGAACATTATTATACTTAAAAATGAAAAGGTTGCACTGGATCTAAAATAGCGATATCTAGTAAATATAACAATTATTACAATAAAACTTGGCTACATCAGTCAATCAAATCAAACATCTTCATACGACATAAAAGAGGTTACTGACTTGAACTAATTTAACGTAACGTAAGGAAAAACATGTTTCAAGTTTACCTTTCGAAACATAGAAATAAAATAAATAAAGTCATTAATATAATGTGATTTATTTTAATATTTTAACAATAAAAATCAATAAAAAATTGCTTGTCCCATGAGCACGAAAATATCGATACTAATATTATAAAGTAGCAGAGTTTGTTGGTTGAACGCGCTAATCTCAGGAACTACTGGTTCGAATTGAAAAAATATTTTTCTGTTCAATAGTAAATTTATCGTGTTAGGCTTGAGGCTATATGACATCACACTATGATTGTTTGTTTTAATAGACTGTTTTCTAATAAACGCGGGTGAAACCGCCTGGTACAGCTAGTTATTAATAATCTGGGGATCTCAACAACAAATGTTTAAAGTTGTAACATTGCAAATTTATAAATTGTAGGGTTTGTCGCTTTGATACACTATTATGTATTCGTTTTAATTAATAAAGTTACTACAATGTTACAATCTAATAAAAGTACATGTGTATTTTGCAATTATTTGTGATATATTATATACTGCTCGTTTTAGGTTACAAGAAAAAGCACTCGGTCAGTATCAAGTCTAAGTTGGTTCTAAGCTACATTTATCCGCTTTGTCCCCAGTTCAGATGTTATCGTGAATAATAAATGCTATTGACTCGCAATTCATTTGACATTTCCTTTTTAGCCAACGATTTTATTTCAACAATGTCTATTTACTATCTTGTTAGAGACTTGTTTTATTATCAAATGGGGAGCGATAGGCTATGTAAATTTTATATAAAACGAAAAGACAAAAACTTATTTTAGCGTTTTCATTTAGTTATTTATTTTCATTATGTTTAGCCGCAGCTTCATTAATCAAAATGTTTATAACAAAATTACAACTTTTTGACATTATATGGTAATATAAAAAATACAGACGAATTGAGAAACACCTCCTTTTTGGAAGTCGGTTAAAAACAGAAACAAGAAAAAAATATTTCTGTAATTATTCATCGTTGTTTTATAGTAGCTATATAATAATAATTTATGCATCGCCTTTAATTTGTTTATAAATAAAATAATACTGTGTATACGTAATAATACAAGTGAAAACATCTTATCGTTTGCTTCGATAAATAATATTTTTATGTTCCTTCAGTTATTTAATCGCAATTTCTCAAAGTGAATAAATGTATATACAAAATATCGCTCATCGTTCATATCTTATCGTCGTACTAGATGGTTAGTTACAAGTTTACTAAACAAAAATTTATCGCTGTACTATTAAACTCCATCTACACTTTTATTGGCGATAAATAATAATAGCCTGTAAGGTTAAACGCACACAGAGCGCATAAATCGTAGCGTTTTATCCGCGCACATAACGAACATAAAACGTTCAGAAATAGTTTATTAAGACTCTTATTTTTACACGATTTATACAGAAACTCAGAACGGAACTGAAATCATTTAATTATTTGGTTTATTTACTTTTGCTGCCATGCATTTTGTGAATGTAGAATTATGGATGTTTTTTTTTTTTGGACAATGATAATTATGTATTAATTATGACCATTACATATTGAGGCTTTAAAAACTTTAAGTTGATTAAAGAGATCTAATTTCTTATTCATCACTATTATTCATATTCGTTTTCTGAAACATGTTATCTAATGTATAAATAGATTTAGTAGATATATATAAAACTGTTAATGAGGAAGTTATCTATCTCGCTTTTTTCTACATTGCGTGAGCGAACCGACATTTTAAATTTAATTAATTTTTGAAAAAAATATACATCACCTATAGAGGCCACCTAACTTTTAGATTATAGATACCAAATATTTGCCTCGCGACTATCTGTACATTTTAAATTGTAATAAATAATATCCTTACTTTACAATGACGAATCCATGGATTGAGTCATTGGATTGGCTTAGAACTGGATTTAAATGGATCGACCGTACACAATAATGAACAATAGAGCTAATAAACAACATTGTAACAGCATAAAACTTTAACGTCAATTCTTGTAATAATTTATGGACACTAAAATAATATTGTAGCCTATATAATGACACTATCGAACAATGTTATCTTAATAACTATATTAATACTGTGACAAATACTAAATCTTAAAATAATAAATAATAAGCTATGGATAACATCTAACGTTTATATAAAAATTGATGTTGCAAGGTATATTTTATGTGAGACTTTTTCACGCGGTTCCGTCTGCTTTACGTAACGTAATCATTTTGTGAGGATGTATGTATGTTTGTTGTTCTTTCACGCTAAAACTACTGATCCGATTTCGTTGAAATTTTGTGCACATATAGTTTATAGCCTAGAGTAATATATAAAATACTCATTACTTTGGTAGATATATCCAAAGAGAGCGGATCCACAGGCATAACCTAGTATAAGAATAAACGAGAGCCTTATCTACAAATTTTAGCCGGGGATGCATTGGCTTCCTTGGTGTTGCAAATGTCCATAGGCAACGGAAACTACTTACCATCAGATAGCCCATCTGCCTTATCGTTAGGTTTAGATATAAAAAAAAAACTTATAAACATAGTCTACAAGGAGTATCAAAAAGCTCTACCACCAATGTAACTAATAAAAAAAGACTACGGTAATACTGTAAACTGTTACTACATCAGTAGCCATTCGAGTAGCCAAGTTATAAAACTGATCTTTATTTTGTCGTAACACAATAATGTGCCTAACCTTGGTTTTGTTACAAGTATCCATGTATCTATATAGATCTATAGTTATCCAAGCTTCACTATAGATTCATAGTATAATAAATCTACAAAGACTTATATGACCGTAAGTCCCGCTCATCTGGGTGAATTACATCGCTTAGTAAAGAAATAGACTCCAAATATATCTTTTTCTTACCTGAAAATTTGTCGTATCAAACTAAGTCAAATTGAACTTGAAACAAAAAAATCACTAATTAATTTGACTTCTCATTTTATCATCTTTTAATAGTGGCAAGAGATTCTTTCTTGATGACATAATTAAAAAGGTTGCAACCTAAATTATTTCCTTCTGTCTTCTGTATTTATAGAAATAAAAATAAAAATAAAAAAAGTCTACATATAATAACCAAAAAAATAAAGAATGTAAAATTGTAGTTACTCAGTATATGTCGTCCATTCCTATTTTTCGACACAAACACTTAAAATTATAAATAAGGACCTAAATATCAGTACTAATAACTCTTAATAATAAATGTATTTCGCATTAGAAGTTTAGCAATGTTTCTTTCTGAGCCAGGGCGGTAATTTATTGTTCGCCGCCGAGTATAGAGGCGCGGCGCATCTTCAATACTTGCTAGGGCTACTAATGTAATAATACTTAAAATATTTCTAGACTTTATTATAATATTAAAGTAGCGATAAATCCACCGTCACGTCACATCATATTCTACCTCACTGACAGCCAATTTTGATTTTTTTTTAAATATGGATGTCTGTGTTTCACCTGATGATAAATGGCTCCCACTGCCCATGGGCATTTGTAATCAACCCTAGATAAGTCTTATCTGAAGTTAGCCACACTTTGCTACTCCTAAGGACTAATTTGGAACGCCTCAGAGAAGTCTCCCTTACCACACCTTTTAGACC
>DWNE01000515.1:0-28234 GCA_018249875.1 Cecropterus toxeus | reverse complement strand
TCTAACTATATTCTAAATTTGAAGGTTCTATGTCTGCTAGAAGTGCCTTGGACTTTTGATGATCGGTCAGTCAGTCAATGAGTGACAAAATTTTGAGTATACCGTGTTTACACAATGGTTACTGCTGAGTAACTGAAAATTCAGGCTTCTTGGTTTATCGACAATGAAGTTATAGGGGGTCGAAAACGGCTTGAATTGCTTCGAGAAAAGGATGGTACGGCCGTGCCGCTTTTTTGCTCGACTTGGCGGGACACTGCCGTGCCTCCAGATTTTATGCGAAGATAATAGATCGTACCTACTCAACGCGCCAGTAATTGTAAATAAGTAATGAGATGTATTTGAAATGAGGTGTTTTATGGAGTTTATTGGAAAGCGACGTAGAAGTATTTATTTTCTCTGAGAGAAATGATTTAAGATACATATGTAGATATTTTTTAAGAAACATTTAGCATTGAATGGCAAATGCACAAAACTTGGATGATTTAGAACCATAAAATCTTGTAAGGCTTCGTTATATAACGTAGAAAAGAAAATTTCCTTTTACTTTTTCAGATTTTAAAAATTCATTCCTTAAGGAGATTAAGAAGGGGATGAAAGGTTGTTTATAAATAATTGTAGATAGGAGAAATCGTACACAAGACGATTTAAGCCTCATATTTTTGGGAATTGATACATTTTAATATGTGAAAATTGTCCAAGTGCCCGTCGGATTTGCGTTCCAAGGGTTCCGTACCATTATCTATTGGTACAACTGCTCGTTGCATAAGATTAGACTATAGAACCTAAACATATGTAGAGATGATGCGTTTTGGTTATTATCCTAATATACATTTGAGATCATCAATGACAGCCTTTTATCAACAAACACATTTTAAATCAAGCCTGTAATAAAAAAATCTTACAGCAATGAGGGTCAACCATAACGAATCTCAATGCTTTTGTTTTTAAAACATCTGTGTAATTTAACTATTTTCCTAATACAAGAATATTAACTAAACTTACCTAATTAACTAACCGAAAGCTGTAATCATTAAACTAATGTTTCTACTATTAGAAGATTTAAATAAATAAATCAAAAAAACAAACTTTCAAATTAGCTTATTTACCAACCCCTATCCACTCAGCTCTGCACTCAGCCCCAAATTCTTCAACGCCGCATCAAAAATTCAATTCAAAGTATTTCGCAACAAACAACTTTAATGTAATTGTAATGAAATTTTAATCAAACGACGAGATTTAGAGCTGGGAGGCCGGCCGTTTGTTTATTATTCAAACACAAGTCAGGAAATGAATTTCGTACTTCAACTCGGAACTTGTCGCGTTGAAGAATTGTAGAGGGTTTTTTATATGGATCAAACAAGCATACAGTTTTTTGAGTTGATTTTCTTATATTTCATTAGTAATCGTGCATGCAGTCCGCTTGGCGGAAAATTGTCCCTGCTGCCCATGGAAATCTTTTCGTCGTTTCCTTTCATGGATTCTTTTTTCCTCTGTTTCCAGGTGCCATTTTGTATAATACTATAGCCTATATCACTCTGCATACTAAGACGTTTCTAATGATATGTTATATGCCACAATCCGTCAAGCCGTTTGGGCCGTAGCGCGTGCCTAAGACATAGACATACATGCGAACAAACATACATACATACGCTCTAAAAACATTACCCTCCATCTGACGCAGTCGGGTAAAGAAAAAAATAACTCAAAACAGTAATCCGACTTCACATATGTACACAAAAGCCGTACAACCTACATATTAATACAAAACTATGTACTTTCATACAAATTTTATTATTAGATCTCATTTTCTATTTCCCTTCCGCCAAGGGTCCCGGATATGAGATGTTTCTTACAAAACTGTCGTCCCGAATAGTGACTTGCGTTCCTTGTAGATGAAATAATTTAGAAGAAAAATGAAATTCTTTAGTCCAGTGCAAGTCTTTGTTGTCATATGTTAAAAAGCTCGTAAAGCGAATTTTCTTGTTTGGGAAACACTGGCTTAGTAACAATGAACATTGACTTTTATAATACAGGAACCAGTTATTGTCAAATAGTGCAAAGTAGTCGTTTTTTGAGGGTAAAGGAGACGTACTTATTCGAATGTTTCGAATCTTTCTTAGTCCTCGAAGGTACTTTTTTATCAGACTGAAGCAGCAAACGAGTCCATCTGATGATAAGTGGTTACTGCCCTCCATGGTCATCTGTAAGCAACTTCATATAGAACAGGGATTCTATCTGAAGTCGATCACAGACGCGTTGCTACTCCCGAGGACTAAGATGGTCGCCTCATATCTAAGTGAGCCGGCAACCACACCCTTCCACCGACACGCAAGATCTGATTCACGCTAGAAATAGGTGCGGCGGTGGGATTTTTGCGCTCAAACTGCATTGGTTCTACCACCTGGTAGGTAGCAACGCAATTTTGGCTAACATCGGCATTAGAGTACTGACATCTGGCGTAATTGAGGTACAACCATCCATGTTGTACCTCATACACGCCAGAATGGTTTAACTGTATAAAACTTAGTATAAAAATAAATCATAGCCTGTCCCGGAAAAACGTTCCTTTGGGATATCGTAACAATTGTGTTTTAAAACAACGTTGTGTTGAAAAGGAGTTTTGTTGTATTTCGTAAAATATATTTTTGGCGTTTTTCCTTCCTTAAGACTTCACTAATTTATACAGTGACGAAATAAATTCCGTATAAAGCTTAAAAAATCCAGGAGGTTGTAATGTGGATGTATTTATAATAATAGTTATACGGGGGAAGTACCACCGCCACACCTATTTCTAGCCTGAAAAAATCCAGGAGGTTGTAATGTATTTGCCTTGATGGAGAGGTATCACTGCCACTCTTATTTCTACCGTAAAGCGGATCGTTTCGTTAAAAGATTTTACTTGCCGATTCATATGGAGCTACCATGTCAGTCCTCGGAAGTAGCAACACATTTGTGCATGATTTCAGATAGAACGCTTGTTCTATATTTATTTATTTCTTTATTACACCTCATTAAAGAACAAGTTACAATAGGGCAAACTTAATGCCTTATGGCATTCTCTACCAGTCAACCCTGGGTGGCTGGAAAATTTGCGGCAGGTGTTCATTAAAAGAAAGGATACTAATAACTAAAATTTAAATATCTATATACACACTAAATAATACAAACCTAAGCTATTCTAATTATATACATACTATATATAAATAAATATATAAATAAATACATAATATATAAAATGAAAGTAAAGTAGATTAAGAAACAGAGGAGATCAGGTAATGCTCTCGGACAAGCTTTTTAAACGCGACCTTATTGGATGCTTTTCTAATATTAGCGGGCAGGGCATTCCAAAGCAGTACTGCCTGAACTGAAAACGAGAAATGGAAAAACTGCTAGAATGCAGCGGAATGTTAGCTCTTAAGTTATTAGACGACCGAAGCATTTTATTATGTATGAAGTATATGAAGTTGCTTACCGATATACATGGGCTGCAGTGACCACTTACCATCAGGTGGATTGCATGCAGTCAAAAATTTTAAATTACATTGTCTACTATTATATTATTTGATGAATATTTATATTTAAACTAAAAACCATGAATATATATCTAATCCATTAACATATACCATCCGTTACCATCTAATCTATATAACTTAATTTCGTATTTTTTGCTGCGAAAATTTCGCTTTCCAGCATCAATACTTAGACAGCAACATTTTGTCTTATATATTATACTAGCTGTGCCACGCGGTTTCACCCGCTATTACATAAGGTAAATAAACAAAAATAAATGTTATATAGCCTATAGCCTTCCTCAATAAATGTACTTTTCAAAACAAAAATGATTTTTCAATTAAAACCAGTACTTGCCGAGATTAGCGAGTTCAACCAAACAAACTCTATTGCTTTATAACATTAGTATATATATATACAGTTCATAATAATCTTTAAGTTTAACTATAGATAATATTGTCACATGATTTCACTTCACAACTCCAAACTCAATACATTTAAGACCGCATCACGGTTCAATGGGTTCCTGAGTTATACGAGCCTGCAGCTAATGGTCCCAATTTCTAACTTATGTGAAAAATCTTCCTTAACTTGAACCGTTAAACTCAAGATTAGAGGGGCCCTGTCTTTGAGTTACGTTCATACGAATTACTTAAGGTTTATATAAGACTCGCTATGCCGCGCGGTTTCACTCGCTTTTAAAGTGTCCTTAATATTTTTCCCTCGTTTCCAGTACTAGTACTTGAACTCGACCTTTATTTCCACATATCCAGTTTTAAATTAATAATCAATGCCAAAATTATTGTAGTACCAATGTAGTTAATCCGGGGAGGTACCACCAAAACACCTATTTCTAGCGTGCAGCTGTTCTTGCGTTTCGTTGAAAGGTTGTGGTTGCTGGTTCATTTATATACGAGGCGACCATCTCAGTCCTCGGGTAACGCATCTGTGACAGACTTCAGTTAGAACTTCTATTCTATATGAAGTTGCTTACAGATGTCCATGGACAGCAGTAACCACTTACCATCAAATGGACTACATGCTCGTTTGCTACCTCAGTATAAAAAAAAGATCAACCCGAGACAGATACACATGGATGCACTCATATTATAAAGATAGAGACACTGAATTAAATTACAAAAATATTGTAATTTACTATTCACCAACGGAATCCTAAAAATATAAAAATTAAACACGAAACATGTTTTGTTTGTTTCAAAAACGGAGGCAACATAGGGAGACGGGGTATTCGCGCATATTCAATTAGCGTCTAGTTTAGAAGCTACGTAGAACCGGTGCGAGCCGGTTACTGCCAGAAATATCCAGAAATTTCACGCCACGTGCGGTTTAACTTTATTTGGCTGCCAGCGTAACTACGTAATATTATTTCCGTAGTAAAATAATTTTTATTTTGTCTTTTAGCCATTTTCTTATTAGACATATTTTAATCCCCGACGCAAAAATATTGTGCTATATTAAGCTATATTAAAGACTAAAAACCTACCTAGCTAAAAAGGGAGACTGCAGAATTGTTACGTTTCTAGACTTAACAACTTAATTCTAGTAAATATATATATATATAGTCAATGGATTAACGGATCTGACTTAGTTCAGCGGTACCCGGCGAGACATTGTAGTACAATTTTAACGAGCAAATGAATTTCTATAATTAAACTAAAGTATAAGTCTCTCCAATTCGATGGCTCATCTAAAGATATATTTTTTGATAATTTGAAAATGTTGATCACATATCTTTATAGCGGTGGGGATTTATTTTAATTTAATTTAATGATGGACATTGTATATGGATTTTTCGATTCTGCTAAGTCTGCATGGCAATTCAACTAAACAACAATAAGTAATAAAATAATTTACAGTAAATACACTACGAAACATCGCACAAAGAGGAGGCAGAAAATATAAAATCCCATCAAAAACGTAAATGAAAAAGTATGCTCTAAGTTCTATATATTTTGCTGAAAGCTTAAGGTACAAGAATACATGAAGTATTTGAATAAATTTAAAATACAACTTATTGTATTGCTGCAATACAAGTAATTGTATTATAAATATATAATACTAATCAACTTAGCTTACTTACTTTATAAACTAGTTACTGTGTTTATATGTTTAGTTAGTTGGCGAATACTAGCTTTAAATAAATATACCAAGTTTCATGCATTTAGCTTAAAAAGATTTTGAGTTAATAAGGGCTCAAAAGTGGTTACAAATGGTTCCTGTAAAAAACATACGTTGCATTGTGTGCGTTTGTTTCTTTATCGTTACGTATAATGTCACAGTGATCTAAAGAGTTTCACTTAAAAAAACGTAGTAATTCCATTCATTTCACTTTCAGTATATAGGTATATCGACAAATTTATTTTCCATTTTGTCTAACTTATTGTCCTGAGTTTGAACGGTCTAGATTTTAGTTTTGCTTTTGTAAATGACCGTTATGGGTGAAACTGTTCCTTTTTCTCTCTTTTTAGTTGTACATAAAGTTAGAGACTTGTCGTACTTTCAGCATATAAAGAGTCGAAAAGTTGCGATGAAAAGCTTTTTATTAGTTTTATGAAGGAATAAAATAAATCGATTCCTACGCAATTTAGCCCAGAAGCATTAAAAGTTTAACGCAATGGAATATCTTCTTGTGTAGGCGTACGGAACACTTACCTACAAATTGTCAGCTAAAATCTTCTGCTTACACTTCACCAAATGGAACTGAATGGAACCGGAATGAAACTTCAACTGAGAAGTACATAACTTAGAGGGTTTTTGTTTTTTCTTTCTATAATATATTTCAAATAAAATTTGATTATTGTATATAGAAAAAAAATACCTAACGGCATTCTAAATCTGGCCATTGTTTGCTGTTTTAAATTTATGGTATAAAATCTCATAAAGTAACGTCCGACACTTACTTAATAACTTCTATATAACCGCTGTATTATGTGAAATGTGTTATTCAATTAAAACACATCGCTTTACTCGTTATTCGCAACACTAGCGCACTCAAACAATAACATATCGGTACGTGAAACTAAATAAAACCTAACAAAAGGTATCGTTTCGAATAGCTAAAAGCTGTAGTACTTTGAAAATAAACTGAGCAACCATCTACCCACACTTTTAGTGCTTTGGTTGGTATATTTTTTTCAGATTTAGAGTATTTATGAAAATGAAATTTGACTGTGAAATTTGAGCGTTGTTTTTCATGGATTTCTTGATATAGTTTTTTTTCTTCTGATATTTCATCACAATTAAACAGATTGTGGTCACAGCGAAACTGCGGTGGCGGGGAGAAAGCGTTAACAAGCACTAGTTGTAGATAAACCTATCTACCCTACGTCTAGTTTGTTTATCTTCTCTAGGAATTAAAGATAAAAGTAATTCGAGAACGACTTTTAGTGAGTACTATTTACATATTAAAATTATTTCTAGCTACTTTGGAAACCATACTTTGTATACACACTCTTATTTATATTGCTGTCCAACTTTCATGAAAGACAAAGAGAACTTTTTTTATAAGAATTAAGTAGCTAATGAGCATGCAGTCCACCTGATAGTAAGTGGCTACTGCCGCCCATGCACATCTGTAAGTAACTTCATATAGATCAGGGGTTCTAAAGTCGATCAAAGATGTGTTGCCACTCACAAGGATTAAGATGATCGCCTCATATATAAGTGAGTCGGCAACCACACCAATAAAACGCGAAAACTGCTTCACGCTAGAAATAGATGTGTAGAACTGCAATTTAAAATTATTTATTTATATTAAAGATATTTTAATCTAATCAGCCTTTTATTTTACTCTTTCACATTGTTTTAACGCCTCAACGTTTTTTAATTTATTTATGTCCCATAGCAAAGCACGAGCACTTCAGCGTTTAAATATAAAGATATTGCTAGTGGAGATAACTGGGTCATACCTGTATAACAAGTTCGATACAAGATGGAAGCTTTGAAGGCTAACTAATTGATGTTTAGTTGGAACCTTCTGGAAGTTTCAAGTTTTATGGCGCGCTTAAGGGTAACTATTTGTTACTTTAGGAGTAAGTTGTTATTAATGTTTATATAATGTCGTTTGTCATTAACTTTTCCCAATGCTGGGCTTAGTTGTTTTATAATATTAAAATACTTATATATGAGGCGACTTTCTTAGTCTTCGGAAGTAGCAACGCATCTGTGATCGACTTCAAATAGAACCAATGATTTATATAAAGTTGTTCACAGATATTCATGGGCGGCAGTAACCACTGACCATCAGGTGGACTGCATGCCCGTTTGCTACTTAAACCTGATAAAAAGGCAAATGAGCACACAGTAACTAGATTTTGAAATTTGTCAACAAAAATCAAAACTAGTCCTTTTATCATTTTATGTTTGTTACGATAAGTTTTTACTTACCTTTAAGATTACTAAGGTACATCCTTTAGGAACATTTTTGACGACCCCCATAGCAAAGCGGTCACTATATCGGTCTGACGCGCAGTGGGTCCTGGGTTTGATTCCCGGCTAGACAGAAATATGAATGATGAGTCTAGATTTCTGTTCTGGGTCTGGGTGTTTGCCTATTCGTCTTTGTTATTGTCCATGGCACCCACGACACAGGATAAAATCCTAGTGTGGGGCTATGAGTGTAGAAAGCGTGTTTTTTGAAGAAAAAAAAATATTCAAAAATAAAATCCTTATTCCGCATCAACATTATGGCACTTTACCGTAAAATTTGATAATCTTTAACCCATAGACAAACATGTTAACTGTCAAACACCGCTAAAATATTGTTTGGAAATTTATGATTTACTTATTTTTTTAAATATTTTAAGTCTCAATTATGAGTTATTCTCTTAGGATCATATCGATTCGATGCGTACAAATAAAACATAAAAGCTTTACCAAATCATTACCATAACAAGTATTATATTTAAGCCCACGTACGTACAAAATACATACCAATACGACCTTTCAGTTAAGAGCAAATTGACATTGATAAACGTGTGCCACACTGGGGAAATCATGGAAATTGTAATGTGTGGAAAATTCTTGGGGAAACGAATTGTTGAGTGTAATGATATCGATTTGGTGATTCCGAAACATATTCTTTTTCACTTCTGGGAATCGGAATGCTCCATTTATGTTATTGTGATACTTACTTGTGCCCTGTTATAGTTGCTCGTTTAGGACAAAAAATGTTGTAGCGCGTATAATTTCGTAGTGAGTGTATTGTAATATAAAAATACGAAGTTCATGTTGCGGTTTTGTTGTCAACCCATTATTGTCCCACAGTTGGGTACGGTTTCCTTTCAAGATGAGAGGGGTTTGAGGTCGCGCTGCTGAAGCGTGGAATGGTGGACGTGATGTTTGTAGGGTTCTGTACCCAACGGAACCCTATTACTAAGACTCCGCTGTCCGTCTGATCGTGTGGCTGTCTGTTCGTCTGTCCATCTGTCTATCACTAGGATGTTTCTCATGAACCATGATAGCTGGACAGTTAAGATTTTCGCAGATGATGTATTTCTATTGCCGCCTATCAACAAATACCAAAAACATAATAAAATGATTATTTAACGGGGGCACCCATGAAACATACCTGATTTTTTTGCCGTTTTGCATAGATACCCTTATTTTTACACAAACTGGATCGGAACTTGACCTTAAATGAGATGATCTGACAAGAAGTTGTAGCTGATGTACTCAAGACTAGTTTATTTTATATTCAGACAGAAATTTTCTTCTTTTAATAGTTGGTTACGGATAAGTATGGATGACACACACATGGAGACAATATGATTAATTATCACAATCTTATTTTATACTAAGCTGACCAGATTTCGTGTTACATAATACCAGATTAAATGAAGGTTCGTAATTGCCGGACCACACGTCGGATCTCTACCGGCACCAGCCAAACAATTGAAGTCTATTTTGTTTCCCGTATTCGTGCGACGGCTGGTAGAGCGACTTGTTACCGCTATGTCCTCTCGACGGTCTAGTTTAATTAATTGGGTCAGTTTAAGATTTAGGCCTCTTTGATGCAATATTGTATATAAGTATGATAAATAGGTATTAAAAAAGAAGGGTAAATAATTCCAATACATTTTTCAGCGCAAAAACTTCATAGATTTGTTTTTTACTTGTTTAAATCTTTAAGTAACTACACTCATATGTATCGTTTATTATACAGTAAGAATTAACCGATTCAATGCAATATATTGAAACGATAAAAATACAAATTTTACTCAAGTTTATAAAGAAATTTGTTGATTTGATCTCTATAAATCACACAAATTAAATAGGTAAAAGTTAATTGCTTTTAATTGTGTTACATAATATACATTCAATGAAGGCGGCTCGTAATTGCCGGACCACATGTCGGACCGCGGCCGGCAACAGCCAAACAATTAAAGTCTAATTTGTGCGCCGTATTCGTGCGACGGCTGCGGTTGTCGCCCCAACTTGTTACCGCGGTCTCCTTTCCCAAGTTCGGAAATACGTTTTAGTTCATAATATACTAAGATTTAACTTGCCTATCCAATATGTTTTAACTAACTCATTGGAGCAATTTAATTGTGAAATGTTTCTAAATGTTTATAATTAAAATGGTGAATACTTTTGTGATTATTTAAGTGTATGAGTAGAATTCATCCGAGTGTCATTATTGTTATACTCCCTTATAAGAGAAGTGATTTATTTTTACCGCTTTAAAGGTCGTTATGATAATAATTTGGAGGACAATAGATTATATTATTTTTCGTGTAATTATACCTTTTTAATTGGCTTATAAAATTAATATATTTCGTTATTTACAGTTTTTTATAACATTGAAGTATTTGTTACTTCAATGTTATAAAAAACTGTAAATTACGAGCATGTACTCTCTCAGATGGTAAAAAGAAACATCTGTAAGAAACTACAAATATACAGTGTTTTATCTGACATTAGATATGCGTTGCCATTCCTGAAGGCTAATATGGTCACCCACACGAAAGTATGCCAGCAACCACACTTTTCCAACAAAACGCAAGAACTGCTAGAACGCAAGTTAGAAATAATTGTGACGGTGGTAACCTGTCATCCCATATGAGTTGTACCATTTTTCCTTCGTAAAAATTAAGCACAGGACGAGGTATACAGAATAGAACTTGTTATCTCCAATCTGTTAGGTCCAATAAACGTTGTACGTAATCGCCGGACCACATGTCGGACCGCGGCCGACACCAGCCAAACAATTAAAGTCTAATTTGTTCCCCGTATTCGTGCGACGGCTGGTAGAGCAACTTGTTACCGCTACGTCCTCTCTAAACTGCAAACTTCAGAAATATCAAGCACATGGAAGTGTAGTTTGTTGAGTATATTAAGTTCAACCCCGTTTAATATATTGAATTAGTAAATAAAAATAAAACGTTTGAATTATTTATAAACGTACAATTAGTTTTGTTTTCATATTTTATAATTGGTTTTAAATACATTAAGTAAATATTTGAAATGCAAGTACATAGCATTGGATTTGACATAAGCGTAAGCTAACAATTAAAGAACTACAGCCCTCGAACTGTTATCAAAATATGTATTTTTTATATCCTAATTATCTACTTTTATTTCTTATTTTTTTTATTTTAGATATAGTCAGTTTTAGAAATAAATGTAGTCTCGTTTAGAATTTTTCATTAAATTAATCAAAAATAATGATCCGAAATTTATATAAAAAGAAGATACTGAAGTCTAATAGTGGAAAAGTGATATATAATTTTAATCCTGATGATATCAACGCCTTCACATTATCAAAACTAAGTAAAATAAATGCATAAATTAGCCTAATACTTTCTTATATTTTTTTTACCCAAATATTTTATATGATAACAAAACGTCTATATATACCAAATAACTGTTTCTAATTCAATTTGTATCTGATATTATATTTATTATCATATTGTAGCATGTACTTAGTTATTATTCCAATTTAGATATATAATAAATAACATAATATAGGTCCAATATATAGGCAAATCTGGACTTCAGCTCTGTGTAGAACTCAAAAGACAAACTAACGAAGTATCAAATTAGTTTAGCAGTTCGTAGCTTGTCGATGCTACGAGCTTGTCGGTGCTACGCGATGCTACGGATAGTTGTAGACTTAACTGACCACTTAGCAGTTTGTTTTAATACTAACGAAGTAAGTTGAATGAAGTAATTTGTACGAGTATAAATCCAAAGCGCTTGAGTTAGTTGATCTTTAAAAGCGAAAGGATACATTTGACTTGTTATGGCAGGGTCTAAACAAGTCTAAACTCTTTAAAGTAAAATAACGAAATGCGAACAATATTTACATGATATAGAAAAAAGTACATAGAAGCAACGTAAAAGGGTTTCATTATTTTTTTACAATTATTTAAGATGAAAAAAATAATTGAGTTCCAGTTTCATGTATGGGGAGCCGCCCCTAAATTTAATATATTTTTTTTTATTTTCGTACATAATTCGGAAAGCAGTTTACAGGACACACATACATAGCAAGTTTCAATTCCATAGTCTAAATACTTTCCGAATAAAATGGCTGTCATATAAGGACAGACGGACAAACGGACGGACAGACAGACCGACGAATCTATAAGGGTTCCGATTTTTGCCATTTGGCTACAAAATAAAGGTTACCTTTGAGTAATTATCGCAGAACCTGAAATACTACATCTAAAACCATGAAAGATTGCCAGCAGGTTTTACACTATAGAAGCCACCTAGAAAGGAATGAAATGTTTTATTCTTTGTATAATAGTTAAGCGTACTTAGTCGCGGATAACAGTTGGTTTCAAACATATAATAGCTTGATCATAAATTCAGATCTAATGCTGCATCTTATTTATTTTTTCAGTTGAATGTGATTAGGTTGATGATAATAAGGAATTGATAGGCTTCACACGAAAAATAAAGAAAATAGGAAATTAATCAGTATCTGTATCGTAAATCAGTACTATTCCTCTGCTGGGTATGAGTATTCTCTTAGAATAAAAAAGTTATAGGCCACAGTCCACCGCGCTGGCTAAGTACGAATTGGTAGGCACACCTTTGGAAAAAAAAATTTTTGGTGTGTACTTTTCCTCACGATGTTTTCCTTCACCGTAAAACTATAATAATTAATTTCTTATGTGCATAATAAACGTTTAGAGTAATGACCTATACCAAACAAATGGAAACCACTGGATTCAGAAGGCACAGGACCGGTTGAAGGTCTATATCCAGTAGTGAACCTTGAAAGTCTAATACTCGTCAGACTTGATGGATATAATTTAAGAAAAATCAGTGGTATGTACCTGGTTTGAACTTTGATCCGCGATTCAGAGGTCGAGTCTGATATTTCTGTGTATGTAAAGAATCTAGATTTCTACTAACAATGTATGATTTTTGTGTATGAAATGTATGAAATTTAAGTCTCGTATTCCAACCAGTAGCTTTGTTAACTATGATCAATAGATACGTATAGGCACGAATGGTGATTATCATAGTGCTTCGCAACTCGCGACCCCCCACTCCACTTATGTACATCAAGAATACTTCATGTTAATGATACGATACGGCATCGCTCTTATCCTTATGACGTAGGAAATATTGTAGTAATATATTTTGTTTCATAAATTGTATTAACCTATATTTAAATATTGTGTCAGTGAATTTTTAATGTGTAAATTATATAGATCGAGATAATTTGAAACATGACGAAACGAAATGCGTCACGGTAAAGAAACAAACACCTTAACAATAAGAATAAGTCGGCAAGGGAATGAGATGATAAGATAGAATTATTATTTATTACTACAGTCATGTCTATTATAGGCTTCCCCTTTATGCGATGCTTTGTAGCGCAAAATATATATAACTAGCTGTGCCATGCAGTTTCGCTCGCGTACGCGAGGAAAGCTCTCAAAAATAAGGATATTTTTCCGTTTTTGCAAAATTTTTCGTTGCTGCTCCATTCTTATTATATACGTACTTACGCTATAATGCAGGTGAATATTCTTTCTTATGAGGAATATTATTATCTTCTTATTCCCAATAAAAGGCAAAAAGGTAAAGCAGTTACGTTATAAACTAGAACTAAACTTTGATAGAAAACAAGGAGTTTGCACTTCTGTTGCGCGGATTCAAAAGACAAACTCTACAGAGAACTACGTTAGTCGTAGACCTCTACGAAGCCTCTACGAAGAGACGTAGCGTTTGCAGTTGCAGTTTGCGATTCTTTTATTAGTTCTCTTAGTCGCTTTGACTTGTTCTTTTATCTGTTGAAAAGGTTTTGTGCTGGCCAGTATTTATTAAAACCGTTCCGCGTCACAAAGAAGCAATGATAATTGAAATTATATGATTTATTTGGTTAAAAGTAATGTATTATGTAGAAATAAAATAAAATTTGTAAATGTCACTTGAAAGAAAAAAATTAAAGCATCCGTATAAAATATATATTCCTTGTGTTCGAGTGGCATTATATACACATGAAAAGATACATAAATAGTTTCGTGTTCAGTGGATTATTTTGTTGACCGGTAATTCTCAATGGGTCCCGTAACAACCACAAAAAAATAAATTCCGTAAATACTTATTACAAATTTTAGAGGTCAGTGTCAGAGAGTAATGTCAGAACGTCATTTTTTTATCAGATTGAAGTAGCAAACGAACATGCAGTCCTCCTGATGGTAAGTGGTAACTGCCGCTCATGGACATCTGTAAGCAACTTCATATAGAACAGGGGTTTTATCTTAAGTCGACTACAGATGCGTTGCTACTCCTGACGACTAAGCTGATTGTGATATATAAGTGAGCTGGAGACCAAACCCTTACAACGAAACGCAAGAGCTGCTTCTCGATCGAACTACATTGTTATTACCACCTTTAAAATCCACATATTTAGACTTTTTTCCCAAATCATTACGTGTTTGCTCTCCTTTTCCGGTTTACATTATATGAAGCGACGGTCTTAGTCCTCTAGAGTGGCATCTCATCTGTGATTGATTTCAGATAGAACCCCTGTTCTATAAGAAGTTGCTAACAAATGGCCATAATGTGGACTGCATGCTTATTTCCACTCAATGTAATAAAAAAGATTCTTGAATTACTAACCAACTTTCTAATTAGTGATTAATTAATCTCATCTCTCATCTCATTTTATCAACACAGATGTAAATGCGTTTACATCGCCAATAAATTTATATCGTTGTTAGGAGATACCACATGAACAATATAATAAATCAGAAACGCTTTCTACACTCATAGCTCCACACTAGGATTTTTTCCTGTATCGTGAGTGCCATGGACACACAAAGACGAATACACAAACACCCACTCATCACTCACACAAACACAAACTCATCATTTACATTTCTGTCTGGCCGGGGATCAAATCCGGAAATCACTGCGTATCAGACCGGTATGGTGACCACTCCGCCACGTGATAATTAACTATTGTTTTAATATCGCCTATTTGTCATCTAAAAGTTCAAGATTTGTTATATATCTTATTTACATCTTTATATAAGGCAATAAAGGAGAGGAAATTCCTTAGGTATCGCGGTATAAACGTTACAAAGTATCTTTATAGCGGCAAAGATATAACCTTCGTAACGTCAGCGTTGATAACAAGAGCAATTAGACCCAAAGTTTAATTGTGAACTCTACTTTGTAATACTCTACTATGTGCATTTTTATATACCATTTACTTTATCAGTCCTTAAATATTTATAACATCGAAGCAATAAAGTTTTTATTCTGTTATGTATAGTGTCATTCTTATTTTTCGATGGGTGGAGAGATGGTGGGTGTTGCAGGTACTCATCTTATATAGGCGCTATATACCAGTTGAATATAACAGTATGTTCGGACAAGGATGAGCCGACTAAAACCAGCGCCTCACCTATTTCTAACGCGATCTAGTCCTTGCTTTTCAGTGAAAGGTGTGGTTATTGGCTTACTTTTATATAAGGCGACGCAGACGTCGGAAACAGGAAGGCATAAGTGGCTTCAGATCTAACCTCTTTCTATATGGAGTTGCTTACATCCGAGTGCGGTAGTGACCAATTGACAGGTAGATTTCTGGCTCGTTTGTACTTCAATGTTATAATGTAATGTACGTTCTCAATAAAAATAATCCAATAGTTCCTAAATGTTGCAAAACCAATCCGTGTATTAGTAAGGTTTGTCACAAAACATTTTGTTATAAAATATGCATAGTTCCTTTAAAGTATTTTGGGTTCTACATTAGTGACATACATTACGACGTGTAGTTTAAAAATAAAAGGGTACTTTTATAGCAAAAAGGAACATTGTAGCATTTTATTGCAGCAATTAGAACAGAGATGGACCATAAAGGGACCGGCGAATGTACTGTCTCAAAAAGGTTCAGTTGTAATGTTATGTACAATTTGACGCGATAAAGATAGAAGTTTAAAATAACATGAGATTTGGGCTTCACTCTCTAGTATTCAAAACCCGGCACGATTTTCAGTACCCTTTCCCTTCACCGAAACGCAAGAACTCCTTCATGGTCACACTAGGTGTGGCGGTACTAAAATCCCGGTTGAATTACACTGGTACTTATTTTTATATTCAACTAGTTAAAATTCCCGTGCTTTGCTACATGTCTAAAAATAGTAACCTTTGGAGGCACATGAACAATGATAAGGATAAAACTGATGAGTACCTACCAAACAGAAAATTAAACATTAATGTCGTATATGCTACTGAAAGTTTGCTATTTTTAGCGTTCTATTATTATTATTATAAATTCACTATTCAATACAAAAATATTTTTTCAATTCGAACCAGTAGTTCCTGAGATTAGTGCGTTCAACCAAACAAACTGTACTACTTTATAATATTAGCATAGAAGATAAAATATATAAGAAACCAAAGCGTATTATGACGTCACTGAAATAGTTGCCGTCTTTAGATAGTGAAAAATAGCAATATCCGTGCAAAATTTCATGTAAATCTGACCAGTGGTTCTTGTGTGATTGAGTTACACACAGACACACACCATCTCATTTTTTAACCAATTTCCCGATGGGAACAGGTTATCTATTCGTCGCGTACTTTTTTATATATTACTATAAAATAACGTTCGTGGATGAAAGGTGTCTCAAAGGTAAATAACGTCAACCAATTCGCACACTTTTATAAAATTGAAATAACATCCAAGCAAGCCATCTGATGGTACCTAAATTGTCACTCCATGGTTGGTCCACATAGAAAAAGGCATCTACCTGAGATCAATTATCGCCGTTGCCATCCCTGAGGACTTTAAGTTAACCATTATCTAATACTCTTCCAACGAAACGCATTGGTACATGCAATACAGTGAAGACGAGGATACGACGAAATCAGATCTACCACAATGCAAAATGATCCTTGATCACAATGACAAAGTATAAAATAAACTCGCTTGAGAGAGGGACACTAATGGATTAACAATTTATTTTTATTATTGGTTGATTTTATACTTATGAAATAATCCAAAACATATTATATAATGGAAAATAAGAAAAATAAAATAAAAGAATACTACAAAAAAGCTTCCTCCCAAATTGAATAAGAGAAGGCAAAAATTTTATCAAAGGAAGTCTGTATTTTCTTAATCCCGGAAATTAAAATATTCATCGTTCGAACTCCATTTTGTTTTAGGCGCGATTGTGTTAGCAAAATATCGTAGACTAGCCATGCCCCGCGATCTCACTCACGTTTAAAAGTAATGTAACATAACTTTAAATTGTAACATCTTTTGATCAGAATTGTAGTGTATTGAAATACATTAAATTCAGTAGTTTTGTTTTAGTGTGATTTAAAACATAAAGATAAACAAAACGAAAACACCTATTTTTAGTCGTCTAATCTATTTTTATTGCCAATATATACACTTTCTACACTCATAGCCCCACAGTAGAGTTTTCTCCTGTCTCCACACAAAGACGAATACATAAACACCCAGACCCAGAACAGAAATCTAAATTCATCATTGAGGTATCTGTCTGTTGATGAGTATTTCATGTGTTAATGTAGATCATAAGCTATGTGTGCCTCTTTCGTAAAAAGGTAACAAATACACATACAGCCTCACAAACATTCGCATTTATAATATTAGTAAGATTATATAGTGAATACCCCTTACATACCATTGTATGTAAGGTAATTGATACATTTATCAATTCCGCAAATGTTAGACTAAAATCATATTTTGTTTTTGTAATTGAAGTTTGAGCTACTCGCCATTCATAAGTTGCTGCTTAAAGACAACCGCGTGGTGAACGGTCGCCATACCGGCCCGATACGCAGTAGGTTCCGGATTCAATTCTCGGCCAGACAGACATCTGCGTGATGAATTTACATTTCCTAAGTCTAGGTAATTGTGTATCTTTGTGTGTCCATGGTACCCACGACAGAGAGAAAAGTCCAAGTGTAAGGCTATCAGAGTTGAAAGAGTGTAGTGTGTATTTACCATCGACGTGAGCCAGGATTTCTATTTATAATAAGTCAGTGGCGATAATACGAATCTCTTACGTTTCCCTAAAACAGTCCATCTTTACGTTTTCACACATCATTGCTGCGCTGTAAGGTATGGTGGAAAACGAGAACATAAACATGTCATGTATATTGCAATGTATGAGCGAAAATATATGAGTAAGCAAAGGTTGTGTAACGTCATCGCCAACTCATTATTGTATCATTGCTGGGAACGGCTCTTCTCCCAGAATGAGTACTTTATGCCATAGTCCACTGGGTTATCCAGTGGAAGTTGATAGACCTCACACACTTGTAAGAACTTTAAAAAAAAACACAGGTGTGTAGGTTTCCTCAAGATGTCTTTTTACCGTAAAGCAGCTATAAATATTTTTAATGCACACATTGCGCGTGCCTGGGATTTGAACCTCAGTCCCTCGGTTGATTGGCCGAGTTTTAATCATTAAGCACTTTTAATAAACGTGACAAATTCGTACTAGATGCACAAATGTGACATCAGAGAATTGTATGTTAGTATCATGTTTTGACTACGAAAAAAAATCTAAAATTTTAAACCATATTTTCTCTAAAATCTAACCTACCAGAGCAACAGCCGCAGAATAATTTGAAATTATAATAAGCATAGTGATTCCGACTGAACAGCCCGACGTCGAATTAAACATTCAAATATTCTTAAAACACAGAGAGATAACGCTTTACCGCTCGTTTCAAATTGTACCTTCGCTACGGTGACCATGTTTTTGAACGGATGTTTGGCGTAGACATGTTAAGTATTTGTCCGTTTAGCTGATGTTCAATCCCTATTCTTTATACTCCGATAGTGTTTTTTTTATTTATTCATTTTATGCTTGATATGTCCAATACTAACTGGATGAAAAGAATAGGCATCAAACTTGATCATCAATCATAACCCTATTTTTTATTTGATTGAAATAGCAAATTGCTCATTTACTATTTCAATCAAATAAAATAAAAAATGCATTCCACATGCAGTCCACTTTAAGGTAAGTGACTATTGCCGTCCATGGACAACTAAGCAACCTCATCTATAACAGGGGTTTTATCTCTACTCGATCACAAATGTGTTACTACTCCTGAGAAGTAGGATAGTCGCTTTATATATAAGTTAGGATTCAGGAACGCAACTGGTGCTATTATGTGACATACTGTATCTATGTTGCATTTTAAAGGCAGTAGGTAAATCTTGGTAAGACGGCAGATATTTTACCACTTCTGTTTTTAATTTTAATTGATTAAATCGGTGTGGCAAGACAGGCACAAAATTCCAGTGGCATATGAAGCATTGCAACTTACTATGGGGTATAGCAACATTTGTGGTCGTTCAACGAGTATAAGAATTATAACTGTGGTGAATTATAAATCTCCATGGTCAGTCGTTTTACCCTAACGCTCCTACAAATCAGGACATGTTCGGATTTATTCTAAAATCACAGTATCTCTAACTTTAGCGATTGTCCGCTATCTCCAGTTTTAATGTTAAGGAAAAACAAATTTGGCCTTCCTTGCAGAGAATAGATTTACGGATGGCCCCGCTAATTGAAATTATCGTTAAAAGTTTATTTTTTCGCACAACAAATTTGCGAAAGAGTTCTAATTGGCATCTCCCCAGTTTTGAGTTTTCCCTGAGTGCGATTAATCTTTGTATTTTTTCTTGTTTACAAAATTTATTTTTTGTCTTGCTTGATCCGCAACCCACCGCTTTTTTATAGTTAACGTTAAACTGCTTCAAAGGCTAATTTAATTAAAAGTCACTAATATGATTCAGACTTCAATACTGATATAATGTAGAAAATCTTTAGATTATATTGAAGTTTTATGAACGAAACGTTTAAGTTAGTGTTGAGCGAAATTTGACAAACTTCGATAGATTCTTAACGTCTTGTGGTCTCATACGATCAGACACATATTTCTTTCGTGGTCTTTGAGTAACGGTGCATGCTCGGTGCATAAGTAACTATCCATAAAAATAATTTACATATTGTTGCTGTCAATAAGGCATATTAATTTGTTATTACAAATATGCCTTATTGACAGTTATTCGTCTTTTGTTTGGTGTTATTTCCTTAAGATAATAAATAAGGCACTCTTTCACTGAAAGCAAGAATAGCTTTTTATAAGACTAAAGTAGAAAACGAACATGTTGTCCACCTGATGGTAAGTGGCTACTGCCGCATAAAATTGATCACAGATGCATTGTTACTCCTGAGGACTGAGATGGTCGCCTCATATATAATTGAGCCGGCACACACTCTTCCACTGAAACGCAAGAACTGCTTTGCGCTAGAAATCAAACCAAATCACAGGAGAGCTCAACACTTGTAAGACACAACACAAGAACAACATAGTGTTGTAGTGGTTTTTGTAACTTAACTTTAAAACTTAAATTACAATGAAGCTGACAGAATTTTGCAATATATTTCATGTATACGATTGTAGACATCATATTAGTTATAGGGAGTACTTAATTTCCAAGGCAATATCTGAATCGATATAGCTATTACAAGGCTAATGCGTTTTCTATAATCCGTTGTGGTTGCTGACGTACTAATTAGACTGTGTATTGCTAATTTAGGATATAGGTATATTAAAAGGTAGGGTAACAACGCACATTGTGGCTGCACTGCGGCTAGACAGCTACACTTATGTTTGTCGCATAATAATAGTGCTAAGTGGCGTGATCTAGTTGGGAGAGCGTGGTACGGCAATAGCCATTGGTTAACAATTTGACTGCCGACTTACTTATATATGAGGCGACCATATTAGCCCTCAGGAATAGCAACGCATCTGTATTTGTTTTATATGAAGTTGCTTACAGGTGACCATGGGCGATAGTTACCATTTACCATCAAGTGGACTGCATCGGTGAATGCGTAGTTAAACATTTTTACAAAAGAAAAGAAATACAAAAAATATAAAATGTTGATTAAAATTATCTATAGATGTTATATAAATGAAAGGATCTCGCGTATGTACATCACTTGTACTTCAAAAATATATTTATGAAGACTGAGAGTAAGTAGTAATCAAAAATATCTATAATTTTCTGCTTGTCTATGAGTTTGGAATCGCATCAAATCAAAGCCATTGAATGTAATTTAAAGGTCTTTGGCCTAAGGTTATATCCAGTTTTTAATTTAATAAGAATCATCTTCTCTATCAAAATTTGTTACAATAAAAAAAATTGTAACATTTTTTAAAAAGTAAGTTAAAACGTGGACAACATCAATTTACTTCAATATTTTACTTGACGACCCGCGCGGCCGAGCGGTCACCATACCGGTCTGACGCGCAGTGGGTCCCGGGTTCTATTCCCGACCAGACAGAAATATGAATGATGAGATTAGCTTTCTGTTCTGGGTCTGGGTGTTTGTGTAGTCGTCTTTGTGTGTTCATGGCACCCACGACACAGGAGAAAATCGTAGTGTGGGGCTATGAGTGTAGAAAGCATCTTTTAAAAAGAAAATACTTAACTCAATATTGTTGAATATGAGTCACAAGTATAAAATATGTTTAGAGCAAATAAGGGTTATATTTAATAAATAATATCGATATATCGTTAGTGTCATTGACTACTATCAAATCGATCTATTTGATAGAAAGTTTCTCCAACAAACCCAATAAATTCCCAAATAACACCCCAAACGCGAAGGTATTTTACAATCGAAACGAATTTGCAATTCCGGAAATAAATTCATCCAATTTTAACTTAAGGTAACTTCAAAACACGAAGTATGTTTCGGGCGATTCTATTTAATAACACAACTTGTAATTCACTAATCGTTAAATTCCCGTCGCCCGTCGTTATCGATTGCTGGGAATTTCGGAATTTTCGCCGACATTGATAGATCGCCGCGGCCCGGAATTTTGCTTTTACCGGTGATATTTGTGTTTGGTCCAAGGAATAAGACTACAGCGATACAAGAACTACCTATGGTCACAAACTTTTAACACATTTGGTACTTATATAAAAAGAAAATTAGTCATTTTCCAATTGGTTGGTATTTGATATAGAAAAGAATTCGGTTAAAATGAGTAATCATTTTCTTATTTATCAACTTCCTAATGCCTGAAGCACTTATTTGTTTAAATTAATTGTTTTTCTTACGACGGTAGAGTAAATCGGCCCAATAAAAAATATATTTATGAAATACCTAGATATATTTTTTAATTATAATAAATACTTACACACCTATCTAATTTTAAAGAGCTTACACAAACTGTTTCTTATTAAATGATAAAAAACACACACAAACATACTTAAATACGTCAATTTGTTAAGACTTTGTAAATAAAATGCGCAATAAAGTTGCTTATATAAACATTGTAAATAACGGATTTTGTTAATTATATATTTACCAACATAAAGTTACCATATTCACCGTATCACTTAATTATTTATAAACACGCAAACTGCTTATGACTTGTGGCAAGCGCAAGTCGACTTTCATTTAGGTACAACGAAAGTAAATATGGCACCGAAACTTTTCTATTACTGATGTTTGTTGTCGGATAGAGAATTGTGTAGTCTCGTCTTCAGCCTGAATACTTTTTAGGTTCAATACCTTTACTATTAAACTGTCACATATTAGGTCTTTAACCGACCTTTCGATACATCTTCTCCAATTTAGGACTATTTTTATGATTTTTCCGCTGTATTCTTCAGAATATAAGGTTTAACTGGTCTTAGTAACCCGAGTAAAATTTTATTGCCTTTTAGTCAGTCAATTATCTTTATTAGAATAAATAATTATCACTTTGACATTTTCAATATTATATAACATTATTTTTGCATTGAATTTAATAAATAATTTAAAATCACTATATTTATAATTTACACGCCATACAGGTTTAATTGGAGGACATTGATTGTATTAATCTGACACCATATTGTACTTTATTTAGCAAATAAAGATTATTATTAGCCGATTGCTTCATGCGAGCATGTATATATGCATGTATGTATATATGTATGTATGTTTTTGTGGACCCTATATATGTCCATTTCTTTGACACGCTCTACACGCCAAACCACTTGACGGACTGTGACGTATGACATATCATTAGAATCGTCTCCGTTTGGAAAGCTTCGTAGAATACATAATATTAAAAATGGCGCCTGGAAATAGAAGGAAAAAAAGGGGGTAGGACTAGTTTTTTTACTATTTCGACAATATGGATATCAACGGATATGGATTTATCTGGATTTAAAAATATATTACGATACTTTTATTTGACTATTTTCACAAAAAAACTCATATACGCGTCAAATTAAATACATATCATTATGAACAAAAATTTCGTTTTAAGCAGTCGGGTTTTTATTTTAATGTTTTTAACGATGTTACTAGTTGTAAATATTTATGGAAATGAACAATGAAAAACCATGACATAAAGTTGAAGAAAGGTCATAATGAAATAGCAAATCTTTCAAGACGGTAACTATATACATTTATTTGCACATTTACTTTGTTTGTGTTTACATAGCCACGTGTCATTTCCACCTCATTAGTGAGATGTTACACAATGAATCCGTCTAAGGTAAACGACCTTTATTGACATATCTCTCATTCCTACATTAACACTTCCCCGCGGGCTTTGGTGGAAAAATATTAATACTATTCCTAATGTTTAATTAATTTATATCTGATTATAGATTTTCATTAATGTTAGGTTTTAATCTAGACGTGCACCGTGATTTTACGTAAAAATGTAACGTAATTTTAAATTGTAATAACATTTTGTAAAGGAGGATGTTAATGATACAAAAACTTAATTTTAAATCAAGATACGGACTATAACTATATTTTTAAGCCTGCAAATACCTATATTTATGATTTTGTTATTATATGTATGGAGGATTGAAATTGTATATTTTTTATGATGATAATGACGTGGTATAGTTTTTAGTATAGTTTCCATTATCATTGTACCATACGTCTAATAAAAAAATTAATGATCCTCATTAATAACTAATAAGGATAATATTAATAGTTGAAATTATAAGGAGAGTTAAAAGTACGCCTTTCATTTAATAGAGTTCGACTAGTAAGGTACCGGCTCTACCCCATTTTTAACCGACTTCCAAACACATATCGTACAGAACCATCGAAAACGTAATGCATCGATAAATATTAGTGTTGATGTTTAATGGACGAGTTATTCGCCTTGATTTTTTATGCAATAGAATCTGAAATCCACACCACCACCACGAGCATGCAGTCCATGCTCGTTATCTACTTTAATCTATAGTAGTCTATACTAATATAAAAAAGCAGTAGAGTTTGTTTGGTTGAACCCGCTAATCTCAGGAACTACTAGTTCGAATTGAAAAAGTCTTTTTGTGGTAAATAGTAAATTTATCGAGGAAGGCTTTAGGCTACATAACATCACGCTATGACTAATAACAGTGGAGCAGCAACGAAAAATGTTGCAAAAAGGGGAAAATATTTTTATTCTTGAGAACTTTCCTTGCGTACACGGGTGAAACTGCGTGGCACAATTAGTGTTATATAAAAATGAAGCTCAGATCAAAGCAGATCAATTTAAGTTAACCATATGTTTTCAAACAATGTTATTTTTAATATTATTCTAAAAACACCTACAATATTATTATTGTGATTATTTTGTATTCAAATTTGGAGGATTTTAAATTTGTTATACCCAAATTATACTTGACCTTTGACAGTTTATTACTAAACAAAACATACTACTCGTATGTACTTGTGTAATAATATAACATTTGTTATTTTAACAAACACAGATTTAAATTTAGCATGGATGGGCCCTCTATTCGAATGTTTTTAGAAAGTTTAACTTTATCCAAAATAAAGCAATTATTTTCATTACCCGACTTCTTCAGCAGGTAATATTTTTAGGTAGTTGTTTTGGGATTTTAAATACTTTCGTCGTTTTGTTTTTTACAAAATACATTAAAACGAAAAACGTCAGTGCTTAAACTAAACTAAAATTTTGAGATTGTCTGACTTATTTTTTTTTTGAAGCAATCGTTTTTTTTGTTTAAAGTAATCTATACTAATATTATAAAGCAGTAGTTTGTTTGGTTGAACGCGCTAATCTCAGGAACTACTGGTTCGAATTGAAAATATATTTTTGTGTTAAATAGTAAATTAATCGTGGAAGGCTTTAGGCTACATAAAATCAAGCTTGTTTGTTTGTTTTTTTAATAGATTGCTCTCTAATAAACGCGGGTGAAACTGCGTGGCACAGCTAGTTAATTTATTAGAAATGTGTTCAAATTTTGCGTCGTAATAGTAAATTGAAGGTGTTATATTTTATATCATATCTTTCTTAATTATTTTTAACCGACTTTAAAAAAGGGGGAAGTTTCTCAAATCGACCATAAAAAAATGTGTGTACTGCATAATTATGTACTAAACCAACATATGTATATTGTTTATCGCATAGAAGTCAGTTTCTGTTTTTCGTAAAAATAATATTAAGATTTAAAAAATCGAACTATGGATAGGTACTAAATACACAGTATATTGTAACTGCCGAATAAAATTCTGAATGTATTCTACGATATGATATTACGGAATTTCTTACTATTAATCGAAATCTTAAGTTGTAATTATTCTGTCTTGGTTATAAATAATCTGAATTGGATATCGTGCAATAATTTGATTTTATTTATAGTATAGGAACAAATGAGCGTGAGTCCATTTGATCGTCCCACTGCCGCCCACGGTCGTCGGTAAACCCCGAATAAGATTAAGATCTTATCTGAGTTTTAACACACTTGCACCTGAGGACTCGGTTGGAATGCCTCAAATAAGTATGTTGCACCACATCCTTAAAACCACAACCAGTGCTTAATAGCAATGTTATTAACTAATTTAATAGTAATGTTTTTAAAAGTAGGTGTGATAGACATGTATGTGAAATCGAAGCACAAAATATGGTTGCACCTTCAATTTAATAACTATTTTACCCGACACGGTTCCCAGACTTGTTCGCACGGCGGCTTTTTAACGATTTTACGGCACATTTTTAACGATTTTACTAGTTATCCATTAATGTTCTTGAACAAAAAAAAAACACCAGATGAAATCTGAGAATTTTAAAATAAATACTCGTATATAAGTATCTAACGCGGAATAATTAACATGATTACATTAATGATCTTTAATTATTAGCCATGTACGCCTAAAATAGCACGTCCACACTTTCGGCTTTGACCCGGAGGTGTCAGTCATTAACTGATTTTATTAAATTTATAATTGTAGTAGCAAAGGAGCATGCAGTCCATCTGCCGGTAAGGTGACGGCCGCCTATGGACAATTGTGATCAACCTCATATAAGATCAGGGTCTTCCGTAGATGGTGACAAATGAGTTGCTACTCCTGAGGAGTAAGTTGAAATGCCTCATATAAGTACGTCTCCCCTACCACACCAAATAGATAATAGGGCGACCCCTGGGATGAACGGCGGTATGTGTTGTCGCATATTGCTGTAAATATCAGACGATGCGTTGGGTCCAGCTGCTCATCTACGCGCTCAGAGGACTCCGGTTACGTTCCTTTGGAGATCCCGGAGTTCTCTTCATAGCGCCAAGGACGGCCCCCGGGGGGTTTTAGTGCGGTAAAAATCCCACATAACCCTTACGTCGCTCCCACGGCGCCGGGTAAAAAAAAACACACACACACACACATTCGGACATCTTATTTCGCATTTAGCACAGTTGAGCTGTTATACAAGGTACAAAGTAAAATCGTTAGCGTGATTTAGAAAGACGTACAGCGCCATCTAGTTCAAGGGCCGTCAACATTTTAAAAAATCATTAAAAAAATGACAGCAGCAGGCCTATGTTAAACAACGAGCTTCTAATAGCTAGCGGATAAATCCTGCTGAATAACTGAACACAGAATTCGAGCGACTTCAAATTTATTATCCTTGAAATCGTTTTAAATACGTTTTAAATATTTCATGCGATAAAAATTCACATTCGAAATTCTAATTTAACCAATCACTTGAAAGTTTTTTTTTTTTAAACGGCGTTCATCTCATTCTCATTTCGCAATGGCCAGTTGTTTTGAACTTATAGTTCTGTTTTACCGGGAAAAGGGTGATATTTTCCAGCGTACGAGTATGTACGAGTATGAAAGTTTGTCAATTACTTTACCACGCGGTACAATCCAAAGGGCTTGACCGATTTAACAAACAACACGTTGGAATCATCTCACCTATCTGGATGACATAGGCTAGATAATTTTTAAATTACCGATCCAGAGCTACTGTCCGAATAAAATGTGATTAACAATTTGACAACTAACCTAACCTAACCAAATTAACAACATTTCATGTCAATTTTTTTTAAGTATGGCGCCAGCAAAAGGAAAAAAAGAGGGGTATGAGTAAGATATTTTTTATTATCATTTAGGTTTGTGGGGTGTGTTGTGTAGTTAAGGGTTGACAATAGAAAAATATGGATATCAAATGAAATCTATATAGACCCGATTACACAGATACATATAACTATATCACAACGCTTTAATCTTATAACGCAAGATTCTTAGAAGCGTTAAACTAAATAAATATTTTTTTTATAATAATTATTATTAAATTCGTTGGATATAATTGACATCGAACATTACGATCATAACGAAGCTCGTTACGCGGTGCCTTACCCTAAATAAATATTTCTCTAGTGAGAAAACAGGTACCTTGGAAGTTAGAATAATAATGTTTGCCGCTTCTGTTTGCATAATTCTATGTAATGATGCTGTGGACATGTGACTAAGGGTGACTGTACATTATACGTGAGACATGCAAGCTAACTCTCACAGAAAATGTAGCCGGCGTGTTACACATAAGTACGTACCTTTATATTTGATCTTTTATGTAGTTAGTACCTAGCTGCTTTTTTTGAAAGGAAAAACCTTTAAATCGCACCTGACGCGATGGGAGTCTCCACACATACCGCCGGTCTTCCCAGGGTCGCTTGGCTGGACGGTTCTAGCTCCCACTCTTGCCGCCCGCTAACCCTTTTAGTATCCTTGTAGGAGATCCCTTTTAGTCGCCTCTTATGATATAGTAGACCTTTTCTAATCCCGGATCTACTGTCACTAAAGGTGGTTGGATCCTTCGGGGGTCGATCCTGAAGCACCACTGTAACACAAATTCCCCCCCCCCCCACCATCCGCCACGTTTTCCTCTATTTTCAATTTTTAAAAATTATATAGCCTAT
>DWNE01000514.1:0-28243 GCA_018249875.1 Cecropterus toxeus | reverse complement strand
CAAAATAAAGTAACTCGTAACCTACTCACTTTCTGGAAATATCTATGGTCACATAAATTCCTAAAAATGCAATATACCTACATGTAAACACCTATGACAAATGATGTTATTTTTGAAATATACAAATTTTAAACATATGCATTGATTAAACTAAAATAAAATTTGACCCAAACAAACAAACGGGTGAGCTAAATAAAACCGTTTAATAAAAAACAAACATAACTTGATGTTATATAGCCTTCCTCAATTAAAGGACTATTCAACACAAAAATATTTTTTCATTGGGACCAGTAGTTCCTGAGATGAGAGCGTTCAACAAAACAAACAAACTATTCAGCTTTATATTAAGTGAAGTAGTAGTAGCAGTTTCAATATTAAGTGTAATAGATTCATACTTGATTTTTTGTAAAATTGAGATAATAGAGCACATTTTCCACCTGATGATAAGCGTTGATTGTCACACGTGGATGTCTACAACAACCTACAACTAATGTCTCTTGGAGTCCTCCCAGAAGACTACGGTTGTGTTAATGACCCTTAACGTTTTTGAAATTCAGAATGCCTTATGCGAATATTTAAACATTACGGCGACCCAAAAACTCTTTCATTTATTACTATTACCTTTTTAATACGTAAGTAAGTAAGCACTTATTAAAATATAGGTACTCTGGTACTTTCAGGTTGATACTTATTTAAAACACAAAACAGTATAAACCATCTTGTACAGGCATGTAGGTGCTTAAGTTTGTTTAAAATAAGCTTTCCTCATAACATACAATTGTGTTCAAAGGTGATTTCTTAGTTCGTCACGACAGTAGGTATCCGGCTAACATAATTGTTTGAAATAGACATTACTTCACCATTTGTTCTCTTGTTTGCAAATACTCTGCCCAAAAAACAGGAAATAAAAACATTAGGTGTTGGTAAATATTTTGAACGCGGCCGTGGAAACTATGGATTATTCAAGAGGTTAAATAGTTGACCGAAGTGCGAATAACTTAAAACAAACTAATTTATTATGCGAACTCTATTTTTTTATATAAGAAAGAAGTAGGATACGAGCATGCAGTCCACCTGATGGTTAGTGGTTACTGCCTGAGCTAAAGACTATCTGAAGTCGATCACAGATGCATTACTGCTCCCGAGGACTAAGATGGTTGCCTCATATATAAGTGAGCCGGCAACCACACCCTTCCACCGAAAAGCAAAAACGCTAGAAAAAGGTGTGTCGATGGTACTTCCCCTGTTGAACTATATTGGTTCTACCACCTAGTAAATAGTTATTTTTATTTCATTAACATTACTAAATATTTTTTTATACTTCAGCGTACCTATACTATATGCCACATACATACATGGAAAGTTTACTTTGTTAAGCTATAACGCTAAGGCGATAATGGTTATTTTTATATACCTAAATTCAAATATAAGATTAAAACTGAAATTGTTATGACAATAATACATAGAATAACGCTTATATGTAAGTCTGTCTATTTGTCTATTCGAGTATTGAGCTATAGGAAATTTTAGAACCTAATCGTATAACAAAAAAATAATTGTTAAACAACGCTCAAACACTTAGATTGACATTCAGATTTTGAAATGCAACTGTTTCCCAACATTTTAACTAAGTGTAATAAAGTTTATACTCGTAGTAATAATTACTTCAAAAACATCAAATGGTATTATAACTACACAAATATGTAGGTATATACAATATACATATCTATTTAAATAATTTCTAGAGTAGAGAGGAAGTTTTACGAAAAACTAATCAAAATGATACCTACCTACGTGTAATGAATGTGTAGAATTATTTATGTTGTGGTTTGGCTAAGACGGCAAACTTTTTTGTAGTCCTATCGTATCCTCAAAACATAGTAACAAGTAAGTAATAAAAACAAGGTAAAATATGGGCTGACTTACATATAACGCTCCAATTTCATTCTTAAGGGGTGGTTGCGTCGATGATCGGCTACAAGTATTTAAAGCACCGGTTCTATATGGATTCGGTTATGTTGATGTTCATGTGTGGTCGTGACCACTAACAATTAGATAGATTGCATGGTCGTTCGCTTTCATTAAACAACCCTGGATTCAAGCTAAAAATGTATCGCCAAATACCTATCCTTAGTTAATTATTGGTGAACCGTACGTAGTACATATATACGTATTTCGTAAGTGTATTTACTTACATCTCTATAAAATACGTCAGTTTGACTCACACATTAGAGAGAGATTTTTAGTATAATACGTACATTTATGTACAAATGTAGGCTAATCTGAGAACCGCTTCAACCTATCATCACAATATCAAGACTTTCTCGCAAAATTATCAATATTAACTTCGAGTACAAACTTCTAGTTCCACAATTTAATGGAAAAAAATGAAATTGTTGACTTAATTACATGAAAACGTAGTTAAGTTTAAGCATGTACTTACTAAGAACGTTTACTTGTAAATGTAGGTCGGTATGCGAGGTACGGACAGTGGATCAATTAAGAAGGACCGGTAGCAATAGGAACAGATTAATAAAAATACATTAGTGTTCGGTAATAAGTAATTATATTAGTAAGAGGTACGTGTATCGGTTAGTTTAACGGTTATCCATACCGTTAGTGAGCAAACATATTCGTAACAGTTAAAGTGTTAACAGGGCATGTTTAAGTTTAACATGTACTGTGCAATTTAAAGTGTCTAAAGATAAATTTCTAGTAGTAAATTAATAGTAGGGGCATAGACTACTGTAATACTAGAAAACTTAATAAAATATCTTCAATTTTATTTGGCGACTTGTATTTGTACATAATTTTGTAGATTAAATGAAATTAAATAATTCACTATGTTTATGCATTTTTATGATTAGAAAGTAGAAGCGGCTATTATTTCGGTAATTGGGAACATTGATAAAGACAGTACCTACGCGGTAAAATTAGCGACCGAATAAGGTGCAAGTATTTCACATTAGATGTAAAGTCGTACTTAACCAGTAAAATTGACCAAATTTTCGTTATATTGTTGTTGCCACTGAACACAATTTGGAATGGCTTTGATATATTTAGTACAATTTACATTCCTAATCATAACATGAGACAAGGCTCTACTGAATAGATATCACAGCAAAAGACGTCCTATCTCAGTCTGATTACAAAGAATCTTCTAAATTAGTCTAAATAGTTCTAAATTAATTATCCAACTTAAATACACACAAAGATAATAATATTGAACCTACCTAGAGGAAAGTGTCCAGTTCCAATTTTTTTGTGCGATAAATGCACTAAAATAAAATGCACGCCACATAGCACTTCCACTTCCAGCCTTTACTCATTGATACGAATAATAAAGCTAATACTAGCATCTAACATATAACGATTGTAACAAGGAACGGTGATACTCATGTACTTACTAAAATTTCAACAAAAAACTACCACGTCATTACGAGTTATTAATTATGTATACAATAACCAAGGATTGCTCTTATAAATACGTTTTTGTTACATCCTGAAAATAATTCAATTACTTTTTAATTACTTTAATAATAGTCCGGAAGTCGGTGCTCATCATAATATATTCATTTTACTGAATCACAAGGAGGAAATTGTGTACAATGAGAGAACCTTCAGAAATATATACTAAGCTATCACTTAAATTATTGTTCACTTTTTTGTGGCAAAGAAGTCGATGGTATTTTGTGTTTTATTTTTTCACTCTTTTTAGTTAATATAGGTACTATTTTTATTTATTAATACAGTGCCACTAATTTTGGCAAATTTAATCAGAACATCAGCAAACTTAAAAGCGTTCACCTCAAAATACTATGAACAAAATCGACAAGTAATAAAATATAGACATCAAAATGTAGTCGTAGTCTATTAAATACTAATTGTTAGGGATAACTCAAAAACTACTCGTCAGACTTTGCTCAAATTTCCTTGGAACCACATGACAAGCGCCCACTTTCGAATATAAAAAGAATCATCCAAATCGGTACACCCAGTGATGAGGTAATACAATAAAAAACCCATAAAAAATTAAAAGGTAACTCAGAAGTTATCTATGGAGCTAAAACGTGATTATCACCATTTTATTAATCCAATCAAGGAGTTGCCAAACAGTATCGTAATATATGGCCCAATGGAGTCAAGGTAAACTTGGTGGTCATGTATCCAACATTTCACCTGCCTGAGGCAAAAGCAGGCGGCATGGTTGCACCTCGCAATCACATTTTAGGAAACGTCAAAATAACTATATATTTATTCTATTGCAAATGTATTAAGATATACAATATACATGGTCAAAAAAGAAATAAAATTAAATTGCCTTTTAGAAATAAGTGAATAATCGCAGTTAATATCCATTTTTCCAATGTTGCTGGCTAATAAAAAATAAATAAAATTAAAATTACTTTTTCGAAATAAGTGAAAATATCACAGATAATATGCTCATTTATTCGATGTTGCAACGTAATTAGTTATTTACATTACTATATGAATTTGGGTGGCATAATTTGTCGCTGTGTTAATTTTAGACTCTGCTGGATCCATTTTGATAAAAAATTAACAAATGATATTGTTCATCTTGCACCATGAACTACTTTACAGCAATTTATGGACAAGACTTATTTCCACCCAAAATTACGTATTTCAGAAGTAGAATAAAAAAAAAGGTATGCAAGGAATGAAGATGAAAAGTAAAACTAGATACATAATAAAGAACATGCTTAAATAAATATTGAGGTGGAAATTACTTCCACTGTTTTAATATGCGTGTACTTAAACAGGCACTTAAATTAATTCATACACAATGATTATCATACATTAAACTCTATCACAATGAAATTTACGTACAACTATATTATTGTCAGTAATAGCCAGTGAATGATAATGTCTTCTTTTTGAATAAATATACAAACATTAAATGGAAACAACATTCACTAAATACAAGTTTACTAAAATAATATTGGCGAAATACTTCAACTTTTGTTTTTTAAACGAAAACTTTCACTAAGTCTTAATAAGTAAGTTTCGGACCTCAATTTGCGTAACTTTGGCAAATAAAATTGAGGGTAAAAGTATTAAATATCGTAGAATACAAATTATATTAGAACTTGTGTTACATTTTGTAATGATAATAAAGTGAATAATTACTTTCCAAATATGCTTATTAGGGTTTGCCATTTTGGTTTTAGATGTAAATTAAAAGGATTAGTCCCTCCATTATCACTGTCCTTCCGTATAACATCTGTTTATTTTTATTAGGATTACACAAAGTAATAGAACAGTGCGATTAAAACTGGTATATTTTAGAACTTACAAGTACCTATATCTGTTTTAAAAATCTTAAATACGAAAGGAGAAAGTAAGAGAAATTTAAAGTATGTGACGGACATTGGCCCATTCGTGCTACAACATAGATGTTAAGTGTGTAAAAAAGATTTTATGAAGTTACTTATACGGCTATTATTATCAAGATTTCAGATAAAACTATACTTAAATGTTGTGGTGTAAACAAAATAAGCACGTTAAAGGTAGATAAATACTTGTGCTCTCCTTATTTTTATAAAATTTTCATGAGCTTAACGCAAAAACTTTTTATTTGTAACTTGTTAGAAGAAATAATTTCTTATTTGCCTCAAATAGTTCTATCTAACCGTATATCGTATCATCGACACAAGCCCTAATTTGTATTCAGTTTAGAGTACTGATTTTCCAATTTTTAATTTATGATACCATTACATTCACATCACGAAGTACAAAGGATATTTCGATATCATTGCATTGCCGTATAAAGCAGCGAGTTGCAAATCATCAACAAAATTGTGAAACAAGAACAATACATTTTTATTATTCTTTGATGTCACAATATCCGTTTCCTACTTATAATATTTATTCTTTTATAAACTTTATAATAAATTGTTTTGTACATAATTAGTGAAAAATAATTGCTACCTACGTACTCAATTATACTATAAAATATATTGCACCCAATAAAAATCACCTGTGGAAAAACTGATTCCATTTTCATTGCAATTTAATAAAGTTAGTTCAAGTAACCACGATACTGGCTTAAAACCGTAGAATGAAAATTGTACATTAATATGGATATTTAAAAAAGTGCATTTTGATAAAAAAATACACTTTTTTAAATTAAACACTACGTTTCTAGTATGTACATAGTTTATTTATTTTATCAGAAAGACTCCTCGCATAAATAGATAAATAATACAGAACTTACGTTTTATTTCAGTAAGGCACTAAACAATAAAGTTTAGAGGTATCGTATGTTAATACGATTATTTATTGCAGCCAGTGCAATCACTATGAACTACGAATGAATTTAAATTTGAAAGGCGCGCGCGCGTCGCGATCCTTTACAATCTACTGAATCTCAGTTAAAAGTTGCTGCTATCAAAATGTTCCACGGCTAGCTGACAATTTCGTAAGTCATAAATGCATTTGATTTTTGAGGCTGTGGATTCGTTTATTATGATACTCTCACTTTACGTTTAACAAATCTGAGGATAAATATTAAAATTCTCTACCAAAATTACTAATGTTCGTCTTACTAGATAACCGCGGCGTTATAGCCGTAAATCACTTGGTAATATTATGTTTCTTAAAGATTTTTCAATTAGAATTACAGGACGTCATGACTGATATGTATAGCCAAATGAATTCAAAAGATTATCTTAGCTTGGGCTTGAAAGAGCCATCACCCACCCCAAGTAATCAATACTCAGAGGCTATTAACGTACTAAGGAGCAATTTAATTAAATAAACCATATAATTTTAACTCATACAAAATACATGATCTTACTTACCATACCTTTACTTATACCAGAGCTACGCGAAATAGTTAAGGTATAGTATAGTAAAGCAACCAAAAGGATTGTTTAATTTTCATATGCCATTTTTTTTAGCTTAACTTCGCTCTGGTGTGCTTCTGCTCTATGTTTTTTTTTTTATCAAAGGAGCTACGGATGCAACCCAAGGATCATAAGCTACGTTTTTTATATAGGGGAATGTGAGCTGAGATTTATAACTACAGATATGAACTAAGTGTCTAGTGTAGCTATAGCATTTACATAGGACATCTTACTCGCTTTGCTTAGCTTAACTTAGTGGTTTAGTTTAGCTTTACCACGCACGTCGCTTAGCCCCTCGTAATCTCGAACATCAACCACTTGTGCTAAAGACCAGAAAGACCCTAAAGACCCTAAGACCATCGTAACAACATATATGATAACTAAATAAGAAAAAAATGCTATAAATTAAACAGAAAAGGTTATTTATTATATAAAGGTTAAATACTGTAGTGACACAAATCTTGTCGAACAATAGCAAGGACGTACGAACTTTCATTCTTTCTTCGCTCTCTTAAGAATAAAAAACTAAACTATCAATGTCAAAATAATCAAAAGCACTTTCTGACAGGCCAGTGACAATAACATTCCAACAGTGTTGCCAGCTCTGAAAGTTTTTCCTAATTTAGAGAAAATGTGTTAGATTAGATGTTTCTACAGAATAGACATTTATGAGGTATGTAAGGGTTACAAAGATCAAAACAATATTTTTTGCAGCACATTATATTTTGTTTTTGATGAACTTTTTTCCCGTCACATTTTGTTTTTGTGGCAAATTATTTAGTCTCTGCGAGTTATTGCCATCAAATCGCGAATCGATCGTTTTTGGGGGTTTGGGTGTTTTATATATTTTAAGGAGAAAGTTTTCAGACGGTTGGCAACATTTCAACATTTTTTCCAGTGCTCGCTCTGTTCTGTGTCAGTCAAAATAGGTAAATAAGTGATTATACGCGAGTAGTTTTTCTGTTAATCATCGTAAATTACGAAAGATCTACATAGCTTTTAATGATACTTTTTACAGCCAAATATGTTTACCATAAATCTACGTAGATTGTATTACGTTTGCGATAACGTGCTTATAAGAAATCTAAGAGGTCGGAGGTTAGAAGTTGGCCCTAATCCTGGCTTAGACAAAAGATTGCAGGCTTTTAAAGAAGATGGATTGAGAGTTGAGGACAACGATGCTGAGGAATTTATAGAACAATCTGACAGCAGTTTTTATAATGTAAGTGCACAAATATATAGGTTACGTTACTATATCCCTGTCGGTCTTGTACTGAGAAGATTGACCTTATTGACCAAAATATTCATTGACATATAGCTAATTACTTAGGAGAAGTAATATATCATCAAATATTGTATGTATTAGTTTTTTTTTTACATTAATGCAATCCAATTTTATAAATGAATAAAGATAGTATTTTCAGTTTTCATGAGTGTATTGTGTATTCATATTCCTTTTATTTTTTACAAAATAATGTTGTTTAAACTACGATTGATGCCCTAGTGTTTTAAGCATATTGCTGAGAAGATGAGCAATTTAAATTCCTACAAAAATATTTTATCATTCTTATCTTTTATTATCTTAAATAATCTCAATTAAAACAAAATTCATAAATAGTAACTGTACATATAAAAACATAAAAAATGCAGTAGAATTGAGAACTGTCTCCTTTTTTGAAGTAGTTTAAAAATACACAAAATCTTATTTTCAGATTGGACAGGCATATGGGGCACATTTGAATGAGACATTAATAGGTAAACATGAGTTGCGTCATCATATTATCAAGGAGAAATATTTCAAGGAGAATATGCCCAATCTCTTAACTTGGAGTGAAAAAGAACAGATCCGCCATCTTGCTACTTCACACCCAGATGAATGGACTCCTCAAAAAATTGCCGAAAGTTTTCCTGTTACAGTAGCTGTAGTTAAGGTATGGAAAATGGAGAGTGATTATAAAACAACTATTAACTATATATATATGACTATTGAATCTATATTTAGCATGGTGAAGTATATTTTTCACAATCGGGTATGGTACATTCTTACAAAATTGTTTTAAATCAGCATAAATCAATCACCAAGTGGTAACAAAATACTAAAATACTTATAAAATTAAAAAAAAAAATACAACTCTAAAGATAATGTTTAAACTTTCACACAAGGCAGTCTAACTACTCCTGATCATATTAAATTTGTGATATCATTCCATTAGTAAACATTGTAATATCCCATAGACACAGTACTAAAAAAAGTCTTTCATGTCAAGTCAACATTAAAATGTTGTCATTTTAATGTTGACTTTTATATTGGCCCAGTAAAATATGTCTAAATTAAAATTTGACACTCAACTTTGCATTTTTGATATAATGTAGTTCTAATGATACAAAAACGATGCATAAAGGATGCGGCAACTCCCGGCACACGTTGAAAAAGGTATGTTTTTGCAATTCTTTGAAGACAGTAAAAAAGAAGCAAAAAGTTGTAATAAAAGTGTGGAGAGCTTACAATTTTACATAGTATAGGTTCAATGACTTGAGAATGTTGAGTGGCAATTTTTATGTTAGATCTTATTTGACTGGACTATATTAGACATTTGACTATTAATTGTAAATTTTAAAATTAAATAAGCAGCGAAAACTGAAATGTTATGGTTAGAAATTTTCATTTCTGATTTACTTTTGCAAAATCTATCATATCTATAACTTTCATGTTTTTGTTAAGATGCCACTTATTACCTTATTGTTAATGACATCCTGTTACATATTTCCATTAGCACATTATTGTATTATATACTTATAACTGAATATTTTTTTCAGAAACTTCTCAAATTTCCATGGAAACCAGCATCAGAGCAGCGAATAGCACGTCATGATGCATCTGCGATGAGAAACTGGAAGGAGCTAAAAGAAGGTTCACTCGACATACCAAAAGATTTACGAGACCACTTCATGAAATTTTCAGAAAGAACAATACCACCGTTGAAGAGAAAATCAATTAAAGATGATATGACTCAAGAAGAGAAGCTTGGCGAATTTGAAAAGATAATACAAAGGTGTGCTAAGAAAAGTGAAAACAAATCAGGAACAATCAATGATGACGAAAATTATGAACAGAATGATATGGAACAAAACAAAGCTAAAGTAAAGAGAGATAACAAAAGAGTCACACTAGATCAACTCGCATCTAAAATTAAAAGTAGAATAGAATGTGGCACTGAGGTCAACTTACCTGACAAGATTATGTTAGACTCAGTCTCTACAATGCCTGCACATCATACTTCAGTGAACATAACAAAAGAAGTTGAATTATTCAATGATAATAGTGATAATGGGAAAACAACACAATTAACTCAATTTAAAGAAGATAATACTTTGCTTTTCCAAGGCGGCAATTATCCAGAAAGGATTAGGATACCCAAAAAGGCATTCAAAAAAGGGGCAACATATAAAATTAATGACTGTTTTTATGATGATGATGGCAGATTTTTATATCGAGTTATAGGCATGACCAAACATTAGAAAGGTGTATTATAATAATTCAAATAAAACAAGTTCAGCTGAAGCCTTGTTTTTTTATTTTATAAAAAAATTATATGCATTTCATTATACTTGTCCATTACAATAAAATTATTTATTTCAAACCGATTATAACATTGAAATTCAATGCAAAATTCATTGATAAATTATTGCATGTCTTTTATTATTAATATATCTTGCGGAATAAAGTTATAACCAAACTTTGATCATTTTGCAATAAACAATATAGTAATTAATATGTATATCATTATAAAAATACATCTGAGTGACTATCACCATTGTACATTTTGTACGGAACATAAAATATGGCTTAACTGATCACCTGGGGCTCTAGTTGTAATAAAAATAACATAAACATTACATTTTGAGACTTAACTAATGTCTGTGGATACAAATAATACTTTCACTGAATGATATACAATTTTGATAATATTTCGAGACAGATATAGTATAAATAAAAATTGGACGAAACATAATTTGATTCATAGACAACTAACAAAACGTAGCCTGCAACTAAAAAGTAGCCTGTCACAACATTTGTACACATTACAAAATGGTTGCTTATCAATTAAAATTGAAAATGTATCCAATACAGTTGTATAATTGCCCACATAATTACTATATCCAAAAAAAAAAAATAGTGCATGTTCAAATAGCTTCCAATTGTAATATATATTGTAAAGTTTAAATCGGATAGAATTTCAACTATGTAAACAATTGTATACGACTATTTACTACGTACTCACATCATTCCGGTACTAATACTACAGTTAGTTGAAATAAATAATTACTGTTATTTACTGCAGTATCGATATTCTATGACATCGATAACGCATATATTAGTGTGATTAGTGACGTGAGTATTGTTTTATGTATTACATAACCAAGCAATACATGGGATATTAATTCATATAGCAGTACACTTATTGTTAAACACCTATATACTACGGCTCCACTTGTGTATTCACATTAAAAATACAAACAAAATTAATGTGAATACATTACTTTACTTGCATAATCGGAAACCAATCAAAGGGTAACAATTAATTACACCCTAAGCCCTTTAAATATAGCAAGTAGAGCAGAAGTATAAGGGAAAGATATATGTATGTGTAGGTAATAAATATCTCTGGCAACGCAACAAGTCTTTATACGAATATTGTTGTAAGGATTTTTTATACGATTAGGCCTATCTATACTTTGTCTTAACCATTATTGCTTGTGATGACGAAAATGAGATAAAAAAGCTAATGTTTAGTAAATAGACTTCGTCATCACACTCGTAAATAATTATAACATGTATGTTGACACATCATCCAATACTTTTCATTATTCTCATTTGGCAGTCGCTTTGTATATTTTAGATTAGGGCTTCGTACGTCGTGCTGAACGTCAACATCGCTATGCCGTTAGGGATCATCCATTATTAAAGCAAAAGTTTTTAAATTTAGTAGCATAAAAATATTATTTAAACTTTTAAGGGAATATAAATTATTTCGTTTGATAAAAATAAAGAAATTCATAAAATTAGAAAATAATTATTCACTTAGACACTTACAGAGTCATGTGTTTATGAGTTTATATGGGCTGAAAAATTTTAACATTAGTACAACTAAATTTATGGACGACCCCCTTTTAGTAATGTATCGTAAAATAATAAAGAAGAAGGATTTTAAAAATAATGAACTACAAGTACCTTTCTGTATGCACAAATAATAACTATAACAGACAATAAATATTTATATAAGTGTATTTATTGGAATGTTTCAAGTCATTACGTTGTGCATTTAATTTACAATTTTTATATCGAACAAAACAACACGCGATTTTAACTCAAATCCAAACCGTATTCGTTTACGAATAACTACATTATAAACATCACATAATTATAAACAATCGGTTATAATTCCCGTCACGAATCTTGTGGATATATTTGGACGTTGCTCCATTGTTTTTATTGCGTATATAGTACGAGACATGATTACTAATCGCTCATTGTAAAGCGTACCTAGAATATACATTTTTAATATTAAATAGCTGCACATATATTCGTAATTTAGAAGAAATATTATCTATACGCGCTGTGTTCTGACTGGAAAGCTTGTTGCGTTAATTAAAACGCGAAATTGTTACAACTTAACTATAAGGATAGCGAAAGATCTTTCGCAGATCGGCCATATTTGCGTTTAAAATCATAGTGCAGATTACGTTTCACAATAAGGATAAAGTTCAGAAATTCATCTGCAAATGATTTTGATCGAACGTGCGATTCAATCGCTAGTTACTCATCGAAATAAACTGTCCTCCGTGGAACTCATGTAAATTCAAGTATAGTTTCTGTAAACCTTAATCGGAAAACCCTGATCTGACGGGCATTACACCGATTGCTTTGACAGACCTTAACCTACACTATACAATGTATTTATGTACAATCCATTTTTTACGGTTACATTCCAATACTTAGCGTTAGCACCTGCAATCCTAATGAACTAATGGATATGCCAAATTATTACAATCCTCGCGTCAGCCGTAGACACGACTCCAAATAATACATACAAATACATTTAAGTAGGTTTTATTTTGTAGATATCGCATTTCACGATTATTTCTTCGATAATATTAGTACTGTATATCTGAATACGTATTTCTGCACAAAACAATACCTACTTACGCTTAATAAAATAAGTAAAAACGTATTGTGACATAATGTTGAATTAATAAAAAAAAGTACGTAAAATGGTAAATAATTTTGTACACCATGTTGTCTATGTTACATACATCTATATAAACGAACGCTGAAAATTTTGTTTCTTACCGACATTGCCACTAAATTCTAATTAATACACAACTTAAAATTATAATTGGGGCATTTTATCAAGACATAGGCCATATTCAATGCGTCACTTATATGCACACAAATACATTTATATTTTTTAAGCTCATACTTTTTACAATAATGTAGCTACCACGTATTATTAATTTAGAACATTCACGAGAAATTAAATAATGTAAGTTTATTATCATTCGTAAGTGAAGAAATATTGTTCCCGAATAAGGACGGGAGATTAAGATATTTATTACAATATTAAATATTAATGTATGATAAACATTTTTTGATCTATAAACATAAAACGGACGGCATTGTAGCCCTAAGAATTTGCAAGGCTGTTGCTAGTTGCGTATGCACGTCAATATTAAAATAATAGAAACTAATCAGTACAGAGTAATGCAACACTATGCTCGGCTCGTATTGTATTTCGATTTCTATTGTATCTATTGTATTTCGACACTGTGTTTCTACTATAGAGCTTTTTGAAATAAATAAAAAAAAACATAATTCTTTGTATTTTTGTTCTAAAAAAACAGTGCCGAATAAAGATATACAGGACTAAATACACAAAATAGACAATCGAAATGTCAGGTCAAAATTTGTAATTTTTTATTGCGTTACAATCACTTAGTTGACAAAAAGCAACATAATCGGTATTATTGTAAGAAACGAAAAATATCTATATACGTTTCGGTTGACACGATTTAGTTAATCAATGACATGATTGAATTTAATAAAAAAAAGGTAAATATTAAGTATATTTCTCGCGTATAGAATTTATAATCAAATCTACATAAATTCCGCTCAGTAAGACTAAACACTTTCATTTGACGATGAGATTTAACGATTCGAAGTACACGATAGAAAATAAAATCCACTTGTAAAAAACCGCCTAAAGTACACATTCCGACGTTTCCCTCTATTGTTGCCCGCAGTAATATTTGTCATTATTTAATACTAATGCGATCTTACATTTTACAACTCCGACAATGATATACGTCGATTGACACAGACTTTAAACTGGTTCTACGGTCAAGCAATACTGATACGAATCAGACAGTTTAGCTTACCAAAGGTACATCATATTGTTTGGCGACGTGGTCGATAAATGAAAGGTCCGGACGAGGTCAGGACGTATTGCGTACTTTAATGATAATAGAGATGTACTCTATTATCATTAAAGTACGCAATACGCAGAAAGGATCCCCGTTGTTGTCATCAAGTCGGCGTATCAGTCATGACGTTAATAAGTCATTAGTGGAACTCACGATATATAATTGTCACTGTTACCAGGTATATATGTGTCAGTAGACGGTGTGTTAATTTTAAATGAAGCGCGCGGAACTGTTGTGGACGCCAAGTTAAGTTGTGTCGGTAGTATTATTATAGTAGAGGTCGACAATTCTAGGTAGCGGCACGTTTGTTCATATCGTCTAGTGGAGATATAAGATGCGAATATAAGTTACGATAATCACAATGGTCAAGTGGAACGCGCTATTGAGGTTACGGTTATCAAAATCGTCAAGTGGAACGCTCGCATGTTGTCCGTCATCGTCGTCAAATGGAGCTCGCGGCACGTGCCCGTCGCAGTGTTCGGAAGTGTACGATAATTATCGTACATGTACGATAATTTAATGTACTAACGGACGAAGTACGATAGTACATTTTAATTGTACGATAATTTTACATTCTCTGTTATGGCTGTAAAATATTTTGAGGAGACGTTGCTCATAATATAATTATTCAGAGATGACCTTTTTTCTCTTAGTCGCCAAATGGAAAAGCCGTGAAGTTGTAGTTTAACGAAACAAAAAAAAAATCTTCAAAAAGTTGGAGGTACCAACGTAGTGTTGTTATTGTACTTGTACGATAATTTGATGCAAAATATTACAATTTTACGGCTGTCATACGATAATTGCCTGGCTACAAGTTGGGAACACTGGCCCGTCGTCATCGAGTGGAGCGCTGTCAGTCGGTGGTGAGTCGCAGCCGCTTGAAGTAGTGCCGACAGCAGAGCGCGGTAGGCGATGGGGGTAAGTCGTGAGCTCGCGCCTCGCTGCCGAGCTGCTCGAGCGCTCGCGAGTACTCCCTCTGCAGCGCCACGAAGTCGATGTTTTGTTCTCCCATCGCTGCCATCGCGAGGAATAAGATATCTCTGCAAGAACCATCATTATCGTATAAATAGGTAGAAAAGAGACGATAAACGACATTTTTCTATTTTGTGACCCAAGTATTTTTTGTAGTATTCACGAGCTAAAGTTTTGTGTTTGTAAACGGGATGCCTTTTTTGAAGTATACTAATATCGCTCTCATTTAAACATATAATATATATCGAGAAACTGCAATCTCCAATGATATAAGTTCATTTGACTCTTATGTACTATGCTTAATACTTATGGATTAAATCAAATAAAAAATTACATAAATTACCTGTAGTATGAGTGATATCGTTTGCTAGAACCGCTTGTGGACTCCCGCCACGCGGCTAGCTTTCGTATCGCGTCAGTGAGATCGTTGCTGAGGAGACCGTCCAGTACGGCTAACATGACACTAAAACACGTAAAAAAATATTTTTACCAACTATAAACATGAAGATTATCTGCTATATATGAAGATTACTATATGAAGTGAAGTGGTGATACTATATGAAGATTATCGGTATAATAATGAAGGTAAATGGTGTTTAATTCCTGTTTAATGCATTTAGTTAAAGTAACGTTTGAATTCAGCAATACAATTTCACGTTTCTGTGTAATTGCGAAAACAAAAAAGAAGAGTCATTCTTGAGATGCTACCTCAGTAGAGGATCCAATTATACAACGAAACTGATACATTTGAAACCGGTTTTGGAAACCACAATGTAATTTTTGAAGACCTTTCTATAGACACTCCACACGTGTAGATAAGTTGAAAAAAAAATTGAGTGTCAGTTTCATTTATCGGGAGCTCCCACTAAATTTAATAAATTTTTATTTTTGTACTTAATTCGGAAAGCGGTTATCAGAATACACTTACCTACCAAGTAATAGTTTACTAGTTAATAGTTTCCGTGTAAAATGGCTGTGACATACGGACAGACAAACATGACGAAGTTATAAGGGTTCCGATTATTGCTACGGAACACTAAAAAAAAGTGGGGTGTACTGGGTGTACTAACGAGTGGTGCGCCCTCTCGTCGTGGTCGGTGAGCAGCAGCGCGCGCAGCTGGCGGGAGCGCGCGCGCGAGCGGCGGGCGCGCCACGCGCGGTGCAGCGCCGCCTCGCCCTCGCCCGCGCGCCCGCCCTCCCACGCGCACTGCACCGAGCAACGACCTGACGAACACACGTATGCAATAATATGTTTACATGTCACACGTGCACTTCACGGTGCAATGACCTCAGGAACACACACACATATATATAAAATAAACAAATATCGGTGCTTTGCAATAAAACCGAATACTTAAAATTCATCAATTTTAAATTATAAATAGATGTATATCCAAAAATAAACCCTCATAAGTCATAATATTTTCTTAAATAAATGCAGTGTGTTGGGTTAAATGAAAAACATACTCAATCCTATCATAATTCATGCCTTTCATGCATGCCTGCCATTCATGCATAATTATTATATAAATTTCCGATATAAACGTAATGTAAATGTTTGGCATGTATAGACATCATAGCGCTATAGAAATATTCAATCTGATGTGACATTTGTTTTTGATAAAATTCCGTTATTTGGAGCCATTCATAAATAACGACACAGAAATTTCCCGATTTTTTTAAGCTCTCCCTCGTCCTTGTCAGTCAAATTTTATCACATTTATGAGACTCCTCCTCTTCCGACTGTGATGTCTCATTTTGCAAATTTCACCCATAGGAAACATAAAATGAGCACAGCAGTTCTCAACCGAAAAATAAAATTATAATACTTGCAAATATCTAAATATCATAAATATTAAAAAAAGAAATTTTCAAATTAAAAATGAAATTATAATACTTGCAAATATTTGAAATGTGACGTCATGAAGAGTTGAACCCCCTCGCCACCCTTGTCAAACCATGTCACACTTTATTGACCCCCTCCCCGCCTCAACGTGTGACGAAATTTAAAGATGACCCTAATGATGCTAATAACAATTAATCAAATTTTATGACGCTTAGTACAATACTTAATATTACTTACCAACTTTATCCATATCGGGCAGTTGATCCGAACTCTGATATTTCGCGGAGAAGTTGGGACAGAGTAGATCCGGCAGATGGTTGTCGATATTGGCACGTTCCAAGAACCACACCAAGTTCCAATATACTATCGGATGTGATTCCACGAACTCCGGTTCGGCCAGGCACGCGTCACCTTCCCTACCTAATATATAAAAAAAATATTACTCTATAGATACTAGTTTTCATAGATAAAATATAGGTTTACAGTTTATAGACAAAATATGAGATTAATACTAAGTATTGCCGTATTATTTTTTCCAATATGTGAATTATTTATCATCATTAAATAATTAGGTTTTAGAGATTATGTCAAGGTACTAATTAGGTGAAAAAGACATTTGCACTTTATATTTAACAATCGCAAAATTGTATTCAGCGTTTAATAATAATGTCAGAACATTTAGGAAAATGTGTGCTAATTGTTAAGTAAAGCAGGGTATATACTGTAAAAAAAATGTTTGCATAATACTAACCTAATATGGACTCAAACTCTTTTCTCAGCACCAGAGGATTCAAATAAGGCACACTCAAATTTTCCACTTGGGTCTGGTCAGTCCGGAGTACCTGTATGAATAAAATATTATTAAGCATATATTAAGCAGTCTTTGGGATGATTATGTCATTTCGGTATGGAATTTAAAAATGTTTAAACCGTCTATGGCTAACCCGAAAGGAGGGTTATGAACTCAGCTGATACGTATGTTCACCACATAGCTTTTAAAGTACTAAATATAATTCGACATAAGACATATCGTTAAAGGAGTCTTGATCTTTCGCTGATTTTCTGATGTTACATTTATACAATATATCGTTCTCTAAAGAACAAAATAATGAGGTGTTTTTAAAACCTTTTTTAAGTTTTTATTTTTACAGAATTATATTTCCTACTATTTTCTTTCAGTTATTTTTTATTAAAACATCCTAACATCCTAATAACCTAATCATCAACAATCATCAACAATAAATAGTAGGAAATGTAATTCTGTAAAAATAAAAACTTAAAAAAGGTTTTAAAAACACCTCATTATATAATTATATAAAAACACGAACAATTAAACGTTAATATGAAATAATGTGTTCAGCAAGAAATGTCCACATCTGTACAGAAGGCAGATACAGTATGTTGGTCGTACGTCGTACAGCGCGTGTAACGTTCTACAGAATCACTATGCGACTATATTGCGAACGTCCAGACTGAAATATCCTCTTCCTCTTATTTAATAAAGAACATATTCAGCAGAACATACCTGTATGGAGAGCAGCGGGACAGTATGCCGTCCGCACGCCGTACAGCGAGTGTTGAGGTTGGAGTCGTCGGCCGCCCAGCCCGCCATGATGTCCTCGTCGTACAGGAACGCCATACATTGGTGGCACTGCGAGCACGACGTAATGTGCACGCGGACTGACACATTCTCTTGTACCGAGTCCTGGGAAAAGGATAATAATAATAATAATAGATTTATTATGTACAAAATGGTAATCGGCTACTGCCATTGTTTTACATGATGTCACAAATGTGTTGTAATCTCTGAAGATAATTTGTGCGTCTCGTCTTATTGTAACCCTCAAATATGTTTAACAATTTTTGTTAGTTTGCAGCGAAATTACGTATCTGAATAAGATCAGACATTTACATTTCTTAAACGCTCAAAGCTAACACTTGTAACTTTAAGCGACCGATGCTTGAAAAATATTTCTTCGCTCAAGTTAGTCAAGATTGCATAAGTAACCGCAGTATCGTAAGTAACATATAAAGATACAAATCCTAATCGACTTAAGGTGAAAGAAAGAAGACGAATTAAGACTCCAATCCTTTTTATTACTATTGGTTTACTGATAACTGATTGCTTATGTCCATAGGACTCATAACATTCGTACAGTATCATACTAAACTGACAGTAGAGGGTAAGTAACTTCTATGTACAGTAACCTCATTAGTTACCTAACTAATTTCATAATAAATACTACCTTTTGAGTATATAAATATATCACGAACATACCGTAAGTGGAGGGTAGAGATTGTCCGGTAAATGCGAGAACAGAGTAGCGAGCGAGCCGCGTTCCATCGAGCACGCCAACTCCGCGTCACTTGACGCGCGTCGGAATCCCGTACCGCTCGTCCATTCTATATACAACACGACAAATTCCTGAGATGTTACATCGTTAATTATAAAATGATATGGGTTTATGACTTGGCTTGTAAATATGTCATTTTTTTTTCTTATAGTTTCATTAATAACCCGAGTGTCTCTGTTTTCTTGTATTCGACATTTGCGACAGCCAGACATCATAAATTTATGTTCTATGCCTTGTAGCTATGTATATATGTAGGTTTTTGTGTTTATGACTAGAAATAGTATTTTATGCATTTGCCCATGTATTTACATATTTAAGTCAGCCTCAGCGCTAATGACATATTCTTTATAAGATAAGATGCATATTATCGCTACATTTATAGTATTTCAGCACATTCAACTGCCGCGCATCTTTTGTTTTGAAAATAAATATACTAACATGTCACCCAAAGTAAATTTTGGCCAATTACCTCAGTGGATCTGGAGTGATCATTTTCGATTTATAAAAAATATTTATTTGGGGTTGATTACAGATGTCCATCAGCTTCAAAGGCTACTTAACATCAAATGATTTGTAGGCTCGTTTACTATATTATATTTAAAATTAAATACAAAATAACTACAATCATACCATCCGGATTGATCTCCGACGAACCATCCGACGGATCCTCCTCAGTCATGAAGCTGGATAGGGCGCTGGTCGCATTACCGATGGCACCCTTCACCGGCGAGTTCGCAGATATCACCTCTTTCATCTCGTCGAATTTCTTCGCCATACTCGTGGCGGCCGACTTGAGGCTGCTCAGACCGCTTTGCAACAGCTCGTTCGACTTCTTACCCGCTATGCTTGATGGGCTGAAATGTTACAATGGTTCTGTGGGCATGATACGAACTCACAGTAAAAATAAACGGCATAAATATTTACCCCAAGTCAAACAAGATTTTGAATTAGTATTGCCATAATCCAACATTACTTAAAACATAAGTATATTTATATCATCATAATTTATACAAGTATAGACATTTTTTTTTTGTTACAAAAATATAGAATTGAATTGACTTCATTGAATAGACAGAAAAACCCAGACCAGACTTTGAATAAGATGCAATTCTTATCGTAAATATTTTTTTTAATATTATATAAACACAATCTGCAATTAACTTTGCCTCTGCATACCACTGTGAGTTCAATTAGTTCAGCCACAAAAAATAATCCGTAAAATTACTTATTATTATAACTATAGTATTATTTTAACGCAAAAACCATAGCGTCACATTGGTGAGCATAACTGATATGTAGATATCTACCCCGTATACTAAATACTAATAAAGATATGATGAAGAAAACTAAATTAATAAATACAACAACGATACAAAAAGCCCCAAACATGCAAAACGATTATTAAAGAAATGGTTAATGGATACCATGAAATAAAGCAATGTTAATACATTGAGCAAGACGGGTGGTTTTATGATGAAACTAACATGTTAAAAACAAACACTTCTATTATTTTAAGATACTAATATAAAGCAAATTTATTAAAAGAATACACGCTTTCTACACTCATAGCCCCACTGTAGGATTTTCTCCTGTGTCGTGGGTGCCATGGACACACAAACACTAATACACAAACACCCAGACCCAGAACAGAAATCTAAACTCATCATTCATATTTCTGTCTGGCCGGGAATCGAACCCGGGACCCACTGCGCGTCAGACTGGTATGGTGACCGCTCGGCCACGCGTGTCGTCAATTATTAAAAGAATAGAATAAATATATATATTTTTTAATATGTGTGAGTAAATTCACCTTCACCTCCAGATCTATATTATATTTAAATAAAAAATATCCACGCGTTTTGTATTTACCCCTTTGCGTGTCCATTGGTGTGTACGTTTTAAACGTAAACGCCCATCGTATCGCATTGCAAGTCGTTCAAGCATAAAACTTTGCCACGGGCAAATTATCGCATTTTCCCAAATATTATAACAATGTTCAAACACTTAACTATACTTGGAAATAATTGCAGTACTATGCCGTATCGTACATTGCTCAGTTTTAATGGTTTACACTTCCAACAAATAACACTAAGGGACCCCACCACCGACAAATAGGTAAATCTCTTTCCCATACCATCTGTCAGAACTTACCTGAAGTAATTCTCGATCATTGCTTTGCCGATTTTCATATTTTCCTTGCGCAATGACAGCCTGGCGGGTGAATAGCGCCTAGGGGAACAAACAAGCTAGCACTTGCATAACGTGAACGGTGCAACTAATATTGCAAACAATATTGGTGACAAAGTAATGTATTCTCGCTGATTCTACCATCATTTTACGGAAACGTCTTTGCATCCATTTGTTCTGTACAAATGATGATCGTAATGATTTCAAGGATTAATGTGTTAAAATCTTTTTTCTTGCAACCATATATCCTCTTTTTGAGGACTATATCTTGTTACATACAAATGTAGACTTCCAAGTCTTAATTCGGAACTTGTATATAAATAAGTCAGCTTTATAATTTTAGTATAGATGTTTTTAAAAAATATCTATAGCGCGATTTATAGAACATGTATATTACATTTATAGCATCTATTTGGACAATATATAATTCCTAGTCCGAATAAAATGTTGGTAGAATAATGTGAAGATGTTCATAGTTTTCCATTGTTAAATACATCTAAGTAGGCAAATCAATAATGATCAAAACATGCTTTTGCAAATCAAGTAATCAGCGAAGTAACAACTGCTCGTACACGTATATTTGAAATAAATAAATTATAAAATAAATAAATTAATTAATTAAAATAAATTTAATACTTCTATTTTTGAGGCCTTATTGAAGTAGCACAACTTACATATTTAACACTTAATATTTATCAAAACATGCAAATGATAGACATATGACACTAATGAATAGATTGTTAAACATGCCATGATTTTTAAATTAAATGAGGCATATTTAGAAATAAAAATACTGAAAATTGACTGTAAAATTGATAATAAAATGAAATGTAACGAAAAAATAGTTGTTAGGCACGTTGTTCCAGATTTCATTAAAAAAAATGTGGCAGAAATAATAAGATTATTATATAATTTAGTTAATTACATATTAATATTATACTAATTTGAATCCATTCCATCGCGTAGCGCGGTTAATTGTAAATTATCGACTTAAGTTGGTTTATTTTGAACATATTATATTAAAATACCTATATCATGTATTCTTACGACTATAAATATATCTAAAACGCAATCACCTAATCCAAAAACATAGATAACTCACCCGAAGCTGATCTTGAGCGTATTCCCGAGGCTGACCAGACTGGAGGAGACGGTCCCGGCGGGCGCGGTCTCGCTCCTGTGCAGTTTCCTGTCGACAGGAAACTATCGAGGTTATCCCGAACGAGGGTGGGATAGAACTAGCCTACTGGGAGTTAGCGGGTGCACTGTTATACGCGGTTGAGTGTATGTTTAAATCATTTTAGCAAGACTTTGAAGTCAAAACTTCTTTAGGCGCACTTTTTTGGTAAACTACAAACATGGAACTCGCTTCATCGGCAACGCTTTCTATGAGCTATATGTATACTGTGTATATATGGATATACGTACTCTCTCTCGTGCCAGTTATTTTATCATTTTGAAGTAGCAAACAAACATGCAGCAGATGAGCAGTGATAGCCTAATGGTTGAAACTCGGCGTCTCAATCAAGGGTCCTATGTTTGATCCCAGGCACGCTACTTTGATCTTTTTTAAATGATGTGCGTATTAGAATTTAATTATCACTGCTTTACGGTGAAGAAAAAAACGCAAGGAAACCTCTAAAAAAAGAGGTGTATAAAGTCTACCAATTTGCACTTGGCCATCGAGGTGGACTATGGCCTAAAACTCTCTCATTCCAAGAGAAGATCTGTGCCCAGCAGTGTGACAATAGTGGATTGACGATGATATAGATAACAGTAGTTTTAGTGCATTGCTGTGCTCTAGTCTAAGGGTGGTGGTGGCGCGGTGGTGCCTCTGGGGTCAAACCACAAAGGCTTTGACTTCAAAATTTTTCATTTAATCAATAATTGCCATAACTAAGCAACTACCTTGTAAGTGATGGATATCACATTTTCAATAGAAGTAACAGAGACAATATTGCCCTGTGCCGCATTTATCAATTCCGTATTGCATCTATGATTTAAATGTACAATTCCCGTCAAACTTTATGGTTTTCTAACGTGACAATACAAGATAATTTGTTTTTTTCAAATCATGCATATTCCTATATCATGGTCATACCTCTAAAAGCATAATATCTCATTTTTATGAAATTTCTCCTTACATTAAAGTAATTAGTTAGCGCGCCGTCTGAGGAGGACATTTGGATGGGGCGGAGCACTATCACACACACTAAAAAGGGTCGTAGTTATGAATATACATACCTACTTTAATGAGATATTTAGAGCTACATTTATTATACAAAAGCAGAGCATGCAATCTACTTATTGACTAGGCAAAAAATGGACATCGGATGTTAGTTTAAGAACTGTAGACAATTTTCTAAAACCCCTAAGTATCTGTATCGTATTGTTTCATGCTTATTTAACTTAAATTACGCGAAAAATATAATTTAATTTAAACTCTACTTTAAATAATATTTGATTTTACGTGTGTATATCGATGGCTAACTAAACTGCATATTTATAAATGCGATTTAATAAAGTATTATTCATTTTGCCTTTAAACAAAACGTTGAATTACCAAGCAACGACATATTCCATCTCATATGGAAATATGCGTTCAGACAGTTTTTTGAGACTGTAGTATCGGGCCCAGCGTCCATTTAGTTGCAAAGGCAATAATTCCATATACATTATATAGAGCAAACAGCAGTCAAGGAAGGTGTATACCCATGGTGTTCCTCAGGTGGATCTTCCTGGAAGGAGCCGGTTCTACGGTGGAAGAGCTTGGGGCTGACGCTGAGCTCGTGTTTCGGCGCAGGGGGCTCTTCAGCGGTCGCGATGGGGGCTTCGCAGGGGACCAGGGGCTGACTCAGCGCCCCTAGGGGATCGTCTGACAAGACAGGTGTTCGGGGGGATAGTCTGTAATATGAATATACCGCTCACTTTATGTAGTAGTTTAGTAGTAGTGAACATATTGTACTACAATATGTACTGGTAATTAGTTGGTATAACTTAGCAGGTATTTTTTTCAGGCAAGCCTAATAGCATGCTATTAGAAATATATAATAACTGCTAGTGTTTTTACATATAATCTTTTTTTAATATTTCGCTAAATCTTAAATCTGGAATCTGAAAAACACTGAAATTTTAAGGTCTACCTTAACATTTCAAAGTTCTTTAAGTCTGATACTGGAATGTTCTTGATACATAAAATTTGTACGTACTTGAGAGGAGAGGATTTCGATGTTTCTAAAGTTTCAGTAGCTGCCGCTTCCTTCTCAGGCTCCTCTGGAAAGCTTAGTGTCCTCGAACACCGCGATTTTGGATTTGATGTACCTAAAAATATTTTAACATTTTTTTTTATTTAAATACTTCATCCTTATTGCGAAAACAATATATTGAAATATGAGATAATCGATATGACATGTGATCATATTTGCCATATAATCTCAATATAAGAAAAATCTCAATTTTGACTTACCGCTAGAAAATGATAGCCTCTGTAGATTCTGCACGATTTGTGCGTCGCCGGCGAAGCTCTCCGAACGCGTCAGGATGCGCAAATCCGAAGGACTGTCTGGACTCACGTGAATAGTCTGAACATAACGTAACATCTGTTAATAAGGGGGATGTTCCACAAATTCAGCTCTTTCTTCGCATTAACTGTATTAATTATCACGTGAACTTTGTACAAACAATGGATATTTCGAAAGTGTAAAAGCAGGAAAATGTGCGACTAGATCTTGTGTAGTCAAACCGTATATGTTGTTACCATTATTGCCTACGTAGTTTTTATTAATTAAGTAATGTTTTATTCATACCTGTCTCTTTTCTGCGATAGGTATCGTTGGTTCTGGTTCTTCACTTCCCAATGAATTACTTCGTGGTCTTGATGACCCGGCCAAGTCTGGATCGGACGGAAGTCCTTAAAATGATCAAAAATACATAAATTATTTATTATTTTTGATATTTGTGTAAACATGTAGCCAGGGATTAATGTCGCTTTTATATAGATTATATATTGTTTGTGGCTGTGCTGGACATTTGACGAACTAAATGGTCTATCAGATTTATATAAGAACTTGTAAAGTTGGTTGTTTCGAACGCGTTCAAGCTCATTTTCGCCTCGCACCTGAACGCTGTACGTGGCCGATATAGGTTAAAGCAGCTTCCTACGGTTCGTGATTTACGTGCGTCGTCGTCGTAACAGCGAAAAGCCAGTACATTTCGAACCGCGAAAAACCAACACATCACGAAACGCGAAAAGCCAGAGTATCATGGACCCTGCTAATCCAGCATATCACGGACTGCGAAAATCCATAAGATAACGGAAAGCCAGTACATAATGGACCGTGTTGGCTTTTCGCAGGTAATGCCAGTGACAATGCGAGCGCAATGCTGAACATAATCATAGTTTCATTATAATATTATATTACGCGTTTTAACGATATGTTACACGTATCTCGGCGAAACAGTTTCGTTGTGACTACGATTCATGTAATTTGGTAGACATATAGACAAAAACAAAAATAGATTCATAAATCGAATATCGTGAGTAGTGAGTACCTTTTTAAATATGTATCTATTCCGCGACAATCTATACTCTATATTAATATATAAAAATGGAATGTGTGTGCCTGTTTGTTACTCAATCACGCAAGAACTGGTCCGATTCACATGACATTTTGTATCGAATTAGCTTTTTAACTGGTCAACTTATAGGTGTATTCCACTTTGATCACCCAGGTGATATCACCTATGTGATCACCTAGGTATCTTAATACCTAGGTGTAACAAAGAACACCATTTTAGGCACCCATTTTACGCATTTTGTATAGGTAATTAAAGGATACCGAAATAATATATTTTTTGACGGTGGCGACTATTTATCCTGTAGAGAGGCACGAGTATGTCATCTAGTATCAGTGTAAAATAATATAGTGGTAGTTACCGGAGATGAGTATCCCGGCGGCGGCGGAGATGGCGTGCGCGCGCGGGCGGGCGGGCGCGGCGCGCACGATGTTCCCGCGCCGGCACAGCGCCTCGAACGCGCTCGCGCTCGCCTCCGCCTCGCGCCCGCACGCTGTGCCGCACACGGGGACCGGGGCAAACATAATTGTGTTATATATACGCTACGCTTTCTACACTCATAGCCCCACAGTGAGATTTTCTATGTCGTAGGTGCCATGGACACACAAACACCCAGACCCAGAACAGAAATCTAAACTCAACATTCACATTTCTGTCTGGCCGGGGATCGAACCCGGGACCCGTTGCGTGTAAGACCAGTATGGTCGTCACTATAGCGGTGAGACATATATGATTTATTTTGCGTAATATAAAAGTAGCCAACGGCCTGGTAGGGAACCGGAATGGAGAAAAATAAATAAATATTGTTTTATATCAGGTTGAAGTAGCGAATAAGTAAAAAGCAGTCCGCCTGATTGGAAGTGGACACTGCCACCCTTGAACAACTGCAGCCAACTCTACGAGTATATGGAACTACTACTATGAGCAGCATTACTTTGAACAATTGTTGCTAATAATATGTTACTAGTTACTAATGAACGATGAAGTCGTATATACCTGAATCTAAACTAGACCGACTACGCGCTGGTTCGGCTAATGCTAAAGCTGCCAATTCCGATCCATCGCCACCCGCTGTGCGAACTCTTGGCAATGTACCACCACCTAAAAGAAACAAAGTCTTATACTTTATTTTTAATCATTAATATAATATTATCCATATTATTTAATAATAACACTTTTTACACTCATAGCCACACACCAGGATTTTCTCCTGCGTCGTGGGTGCCATGGACACACAGACGAATACACAAACACCCAAACCCAGAACAGAAATTTAAATTCATCAGTGAAATGTCTGTCTGGACGGGTATCGAATCCGGAACCCACTGCGTGTTACGGCATGGCCGCTACGCTACGCGGATTATCGAAATCTGAATCGGAAGTAAAGACAAACACAGAAGAGTCAAATATTAAGATATAAGGCAGAAGTAATAGTCGTTTCTTTGGTAGACTTCTGCATGTCGAACAGGTATTAATCAGAATTTTGACTTATCGGAACTATCCGATGACCTATCTGAAGCAGAATCTTCTTTCGTATACGATTTATTAAAGTAAAAGTTAATGTAAAAGGCACTTAACACAGAAGAGTCACAAATTAAGATATAAGGCAGAAGTAATAGTCGTCCCTTTGGTCGACTTTCCAATGGTATAAATCGGAATTTTTAATCGAAATATCAGTTTTATTAAAGTAAAAGTTGAGCAGTGATAGCCTAATGGTTGAAACTCGGCCCCTCAATCGAGGATCCGGGGTTCGAATCCCAGGGACGCACCACTGATTTTTCTGAAATTATGTGCGTATTAGAGTTTAATTATCATTGCTTTACGGTGAAGGAAAACATCGTAAGGAAACCTATCTGAGAGTTCTCAAAGGTGTGTGAAGTCTATTAATTCGCACTTGGCCAGCGCGGTGGACTATGGCCTGAAACTCTCTCACTCTGAGAGAAGACCCGTGCCCAGCAGTG
>DWNE01000513.1:0-28265 GCA_018249875.1 Cecropterus toxeus | reverse complement strand
AGAACCCCTGTTCTATATGAAGTTGTTTGCATATGTCCATGGGCGGCATTAAGCACTTACCATCAGGTGGGCTGCTTGCTCGTTTGCTACTTCATGATTATAAAAAAAAAATACATTTATATATAAATCTAACATGATATACAATTAATACTCGTATAATATTAATTGTATATCATGTTAGATTTATATATAAATGTATTTTTTTTTATAATCATGAAGTAGCAAACGAGCAAGCAGCCCACCTGATGGTATAAATCTAACATGATATACAATTAATACTCGTATAATATTAATTGTATTTCAAATGCGGTTGAAACTGCAGGGCGCGTTTAGTAACTTTATAATTATCTCTGAGGAATACGATCATTTTAACAGTTCTAAGGCGTAGTATGCGGTATGTGTAATAGGTTTGAATGGCTTAATCGTTGATCATTACGATGCGATACGATGCGTAATAACTTTAGAGTTTGTCATGCTTTCTTTCATTTTATGACGTGTATAATAGTTTCGTATTTGGAAATTCTGTTTAATAATATTAACCTTAACAATTACCATAAAACTTTAATGAGTCGCTTTCATAATTTCGAGTACTTAGTCAAGTTAAGCACTCATAAATCGTAATTCTTACAACAGGAGTAGGTACAGTAGAACCTTGAAAATATTGGCAATGGATAAAAACGTAGATATGTACTATATAGGATTTTTGAAATTATATTTTTTGAATTATGTAGGCGCTTTCTTGGTGAACACTGAATTTTATGCAAGAGTAGCAAATGTAGTTTTGACTATTTTTATTTATTTTGCCTGATTGCACGATTTATGTAAAGATTCAATCAATTGAAGATGGTATCAGCTCCATCTGTAGCTCCATGTTGGCTAAGTGCGTTTATGTGAGCACTCAGAATGTGAAACTTTAGTTAATTTTATATTACCAGTCGATTGATGTCGTAAGGCATCCGAATAGTCAAAAATCGGGACACTTGAATGTACAAAAAAACTTTCTGGAAGGGCTTTACCTGACATGCTACTTAGGTGAGATAAATATAACCATGAAACGCTGCGCTGTAAGCAAGTATAAGCGTGGATCGCAGTGTTTGGTCTATACAATATCTAAATGTTAAAAACTTCTTGTAGCTTCAAGCTTTTCGCTAAAACGTTCGTTTTTTATATATTAATGTTACTAAACATGCCGCTACTAAAACTACTAATCTGCTAGGGCTGTACTGTAACTTGATCAAGTTGGGTGATCCGGATAATCGTGAATCAGCATGACTAAGGTCCGGATAATATACTAAAGTGTTGAAGTAGGCAGATTTTTTCCACAGATATACTGATATACATAGCGCTTCGTGTCAACAGTGACACGTAAATGGTTTGCAGCCGCATTACACTTGAATTAGTCAAGGTATTTAGGGCTTTCATCGTTAATGTATAGCAAATATGTGCTAAATGCTGAGTAATTTTGATTTAGAAATTGCTAAGCACTTACGAACGAATACATTTTAAGTTACGACACCAAATACCAAGAGACTCCTTTTAAGAAATGTAGAGTCAGCTACTGTGTCGTATTTGTGAATCACATCAGGAAAACTTTAAGGTCTTTATGTTGACAAAGAGGCATGTAGGTCAACTGTGTGTTATGGTCATGTAGCTTATGAACTTATGCATCTAAGTCTAGTCATAATTATCAGAAATGATCAGAAATGATTTTCTGTTCCTAAGGGATAGAATGGAACGTATTAATAATAAAAAAAAAGGTTTCTACACTCATAGCCCCACACTATTTTCTCCTGTGTCGTGGGTGCCATGGACACACAAAGACGAATACACAAATACCCAGACCCAAAACAAAAAAAAGAAATCTAAACTCATCATTCATATTCATCTGTCTGGCCGCGAATCGAACCCGGGACACACTGCGCGTCAGACCGGTATGGTGACCGCTCATATATAAATATTATTTTGTCGTCATATATAAATATTATTTTGTTTTTTTTTTTCTATAATACGGAAGGTATACTGTTACTGTTAGCGAGATTTATGGCGAGATTAATAGATTAACTGTAAACTAAATATTTTGCTAATAATCATGGGTGTAGCTGGGTCGGATAGTGACTGACATTCTTTCTCACTATACGCTAATATATATAAAGAAGTAGGTTAAAATAGACTTTAAAATTTTATAGACTTTTTCGAATTTTGTGGTTAAGAGGATTCGGTCCCTTCTCACGTTATATGCATACGGCCTTCCAGGGACCTGTAATTATAAGTGTACCTAGGTACTTGTTATTTCTTAGTATTAAAAGTCTATTAATTAATAGCAACAAATCATACGTCTCTCTATATATCCTATCACTGATTTGCACACTAAAATAAATACATTGATATCTAAATGAAAAACGCAATGTGAATATGTACATACTTAATGAATACATTCTCGTACGTAGTGCTGTCGTCTTTTAAGTAACAAAGAATTATTTAAGTTCTTGTTTACAAACATTGAAACCCATTTAGAATTTGTATGAGGTGGTTTAAGTCTACAAGCGTAAACATTGCAACGAACTTGGGTAACTTCGTTGCTTAACATTTCGCGCGCAAACCTTCTTACATTGCTGTATTTGCAGCGCGTGAATATTTAAATAGTATTTCACTGTTTTTCGTGTCCATAGTACTGTGTTTCATTTACTTTATATCGTATAAATTTATTGTTTATTTTGTCTAGTTATTTTAATATTACTATGAATAAAATATTCTCATCGATTTCCATCGTTAAATATCAAATATAAAGAAGAACGCAGTTATAAAACTACATAGCTGTTGGTTTTATAGATCCGTAATCGATGAACTTTTTCAAGGGACGGTTAGAGTTTAATTTAACATTGAGAAAACTTGTCAAACTGACTTGATGATAACATCGTAGTTGCATATTATATTCGGTAATTAGATGAATATCTATTTATAAAATAATTGGTATATTTAGGAGTACTCTTGGCCATGTAAAATACAATACTGGGCTATTGCTATGACTGTCATTGTAGGAACTTTATATCATCAAAGCCGTAGCACACAACAAGGCAGACATATTCTTCTATATTAACAAGAGCGTAGATAAAACACTCTATATGTTTTATCACGTTTTGATATGAAAGTTAATATAATTTAGATAAACATGAATGAAATTACCAAAATTGTTTCTTTTATCAGACGTAAGAAGTAAAGGAGCATGCAGTCCACCTCATGTGGTAACTACCGCCTATAGACATCTGTAAGAAACTTCATATAGAACAGGGGATCTATCTGAAGTCAATCACAGATGCGTTGCTACTCCCGTGGACTAAGATGGTCACCTCATTTATAAGTGAGCTGGCATCCAAACCCTTCCACTGAAATGCAAGAACTGCTTCACTCTAGAAATAGCTCTGGCGGTGACACTTTCCCGGTCGAACTATACTGATTCGACCACTTGGTAAATGTTTAATATATTGTCACTTTTTAGCAGTGTCTCAATTGTAATAATAATTAACACTATAATTTAGACATCGACTTGGAGTAGCGTGTTGGAATTTGCTTTATAATTTAGAAAATTCATAAATGTGAATAACCCAACGTGAGAAGCATGACTTTATCACATCTTACCCTTTTTAGGGTTCCTTACTCAAAAGGGTAAAACAGGACCCTATTACTAAGACTCCGCTGTCTGTCCGTCTGTCTGTCCGTCTCCAGGCTGTATCTCATTAACCGTGATAGCAAGAAAGCTGAAATTTTCACAAATGATGTATTTCCTTTGCCGCTATAACAACAAATTAAAAATAATATATATTAAGGTGGGTCCCCATACAATAAACGTGTTTTTTGCTCAATATTGTAGATAATGGTGCGGAACCCTTTGTGCACGAGTCCGACTCGCACTTGACCGTTTTTTTCCGTCACATGCGTGACGGAAAAATCCACTCGTATTGTATCCACTCGCGTGGTATACTTACTCTCGCCGACGAAGATCTATACGAGAACAACAAGCCCTTTGCAGGTAATGTTAAGGAATATGTGCAGAAGAAATGACTAGAAGTATAGATTTTCGATATGTTGCTGATATATTAAAATTTATTGATTTGTTTTTGTTATTTAGGAACACGAGTCTACATATAACTTAATATACTTACTAAGTTAATAATAGTCTACTAAACAGCGCTTTGCTAATGTTGTACCTAGCAATATTATCAGAGATTAATATACTTTAACTCAGAAATGTTAGTACTAATAAATAATCTATACTAATATTATAAAGCAGTAGAGTTTAGTTGAACGCGCTAATCTCAGGGACTACTGATTCGAATTGAAAAAATATTTTTGTGTTGAATGATAAATTTATCGTGGAAGGCTTTAGGCTACATAACATCACGCTTTGTTTGATTATTTTTTTAATAGTATAATATAAGGAACGAGAAGAACAAAACAATAAAATAATTTAAAACATGGCATTATATTTATTGTCGTACAAAAATTACACAAACTGTAACAAAAGCAAACACTATGTTTTACATAAGCTTAAATGTTATGAGTACAATGTTTCTTACGTATATTTAAATTTATTGTAGTAGTACAAATATAAATGACCTATGTACAAGGGACTTGAATCACCACTGATATGAAATAACAAGTTTTTAGTTAATACTTTTGACATATGCATAAAAACTTAAGTGCGATTCTTCGCTTTTTCATTCCTGACTGATAGAGAAAGAAAATAATCTTTCTGTCGTATTTTTTTTTTACTTTTCCACGGCCTATATTGTGATTTAGATACAATGCAACCATAGACAATGAAACGGCAGCGACAATACATATTTCTGCTACATATCTGTGGCATTACGTTTTGTCATGCAAGAAAAAGTTTTTGACAGAGTTTTGGCGGGAGCGCGGAAAGAGCCGTTTCGTAGCATAATGTTATTCTTCTAAACTTGTGTATAGTCGTATTTTTATGTGTAAAAATGATAGGATTTTTATCATAAAGTGTATGATATAATGCACGCGTGTGGGAAAGTGATATGATGCAGCGAGAGGTGACTTTTCTTGTTGCTTCCAAGACTCCATGAAGAAGTCCTAGTAGAGTCCCTACCACTTTGCTGAACCCATCTCATCTCATCATCTTCTATATGGAAACATCTCATCATCGTCATCTTCCATATGGCTATAACATCTATTAGGATAATAAAGAAACAATATAAATGAAGATTGGCTGTAAAGGACTTAGATCCATGGCCGTAAAACAATTTTAAGGAAAAAAAAAGTTTTTGACACTTTTTGACATTTGTTCTCTTTCCCGCGGGACATCAGACATTTGAACGTGAAATATTTTGCATCGAATGATACTCGAATCTTCCCTTTGTCACGGAATTTCAGGTTATGGACTGTTATGTTTTTTAATTTATTAATTTACATGAATTTGAAAATGCTTCTCAAACAGTTTTAAGTTGTTAGCGGTGATTCAAGTCGGTCAAATTCTTATTTTAAAAATCGCATAAAATATGCCTTCTTTTTAAAACTATGTATTATGACGTTACTTTGGATCTAAAATATCTCACTTATTATTTTTTATTTACGGGTAAAATGGTTAGTTAAGTAAGCTCGATATTATTTTCTTAAAAGAAACAAATTATTTGAAATATATTCACCGAAAAAATAACTTTATACTAGCTGTTAGTAAAATTATAAAAAAGGGGAAATACTACAAGTTAGACTAAAAAAAAATAACCTACGAATCTACTACGTACATGCCTACTATAAGGTTCTTATAAATACCAATACCTAAGAATACGTTCTTAATGTTGCAATAATTTGTTTGTCATCATCTACATATAAATATTATAAATTATCTATTTCTAACTATTTACAACTTAGTCTAGATCAATGGACGGAACAATTTAGATTACCTTTGTTTCTAATCCGGTTACAATAATAACAGGTACCGATAGCAATGTGAGAGTATTTTGATTCTAGCTGCCTAGATAAAATATAAAAAAAGATTAAAATCTATCCAATTAATAAAAATCATGCATTTAATTATCACAGCGTATACCTTCTCAAGCTTATCCAAAAATCCAAATTCTTATCCACTACCGAATATAAAATAAGGCTTAATATTAACTTGAAATTAATATTTTTTATCAAATGGTTTGACTCACTGTTGGATAGAGGGCGTTGTTCTCTACAAGATCACGTTACGAAAAACTGATAAAGTGTTCTTTATAAGTAAACTATTTGTCAGATATGCAATGGAATCAAACAGTTTGATAAAAATAACAATACTCGAAATACTATATGTTTAAATGATGAAAAGGGATTATTTATGTAATGATTACTATATTATAATATTACTTGCATAAAAAAAAACATTAGCACCACTATAAGAATATTTTGTTTATTGATTTTTGTCATAATAGAAGCTCAAATAAGGTGATAAGTGTTGAATAAATAAAAATATATATAAAAAAGACAGCTACTGCAATTAGGTAAAGATGTATAGATTAAAACCAAAAAAATAATAAGTAAACATAATATATGTACTAATCTAAAGTAAGTAACTAAGGAAAACTTATAACTATGTATAAACGCACTAAATCGTCGCTAAGTACATGTATAAACAATCACCAATTCTATCCAAAATTACGTTTAAAAGTTACAATACTTTTCGTCAATGAAAGTAATAAGTTCGAGTTGCTTTTACAGGTATTATTATATAAGTTACTTTAATAATCTAAACATTTTGATCATTTCGATAATAAATATCCAAATGACATAAATCTTTTTTGTTGTTATTCATAAGACACCCACAACTAGACATTGGTTTGATCACTATCTGTTAAGGTTTTAGATGTACTCAAACCTTACCAGAAGTTGTCCTTGCCAGAACCTTGGTTGTCTTATGGAATACTCTGTTCTCATTTTCTTCATGGAATTATTAAATCCAGCCTCTATTGTCTAGCCAATTATCTATCTGCCTACTATTCTTGAATCAAAGATCGCTTTAGCGTCAGCTTTTAGAAAGTCTACACAAAATCCTGCTAGTTACTAGTACGATGGTTAAATATGATGTTTATATAATGCCATTCTCAATAAATCAATGATTCAAAGACCTCATCTAAATCACTATTTACCTAGGCTTGAAATATTCAGTTTGATTAAACATTACTATTTTTATGACGTCAGCTTCATGCAATATATTTATACGACGAAATCAAAATTTAAGGTCATATTTTCATTGTCAATGATCTCTAGCATTAGAATTAACCTAAATAAAAACTTCATTTACAGTAATTTACGAAAAGTTAACCTATTCATCACTTATATCTAATAATTCACTGTTCCTATCACGTGTAGCAATTGTCCTCATCAGCGTGATCCGAGCAGTCGATAGTCCCATCACACAGTTGTGCGAGAGCGATGCATCTTCCATCAACACATCGAAGTTCTCCACTTGGACATGGTGAGGCATGAGCGCTTATAGATCCTCTATTACCTGAGTAATCTTCTACTTTTTCCACCATTGTACCGTTCACTTCCGGAGAGTCTTCAGTCATTTCTGCTTGGTTTGCCATTGAGGCTTTCTGAAAAAATAAGTTCATAAATCATATTGTCTATTTGCAATTACGACACAACGTCTAAATATAATAAAAACAATCGGCCTGGAAAGAAACGTTGTAGTACATTATAGGTAACTATTTAATTAGTATCTCAAGACAACATTCTAGATTATAAATTAACCGAGAGCATCTGTGAGTCTCAAAATAAATTAAATACTTAATTAATCAAATTTAACATAAATTAAAACTATCAGAGGCTTAATGGCCTTTTATTGGAAAAAGAAGGTTAATAATGAGCCTGGAAAATCTATGGATATCAAAGCTATTCAATAATTTGTAAACTGATCTTACTCTTAACATAGCGGCTCCATTGATTGCTTTTTCCAACTTAGTCATAGATTTATCGAGCCGTGTCGACGGCGATAAAGTTGTTGTTGTTGTTGTCGTTATTTTGGACTTTGGAAGTAACTTAGGTCTTTTCTGTGCTTCCTCTTTCTTCTCTTTTTCTATGTCCTCAAAAATCCCAATATCACCAATATTTACATCTTCAACAGATTCTTGCTTCTCTTCGACTTGTTCTTTAATATTCTCGGATTTTTTGAAGAACCTCCTGACAGTCACGGGACGTTCTTCGGATTCCTGCTTAGGTTCATGAAGCATTGGATGCGAATAAGGAGTCAGACGGGAGGGTGACGGGCGACGTGTGAAGTTTCTTTTGAACGCGTTGTTACTGTCACTGGTTTCGAGTAATTCTTTGCTGCTATCACTCTCACCTGTAAGGAATTAATAAGTTTTAGCTTGAAGAAACGGTAAATTGAAAGGATCAATTAATTGGAAAAAAAAATAGAAAGAGAAGGAGAACGAAGAAACAAAGAAGGTTACTTTCCACATATGTAGTCGACGTAATCGTGGTATCTTTCATTTCATTCATCTTTAAATTAAAATTAAATTTATTAAATTAAAATACATAGTACGTTAAGAAAAATCTACACTAAAATTAATGCCTACCGATTCTATGTAAATTATCGTTTCTATCTCCCAGCTGATGCACCCTATTGGGTCGTCGGATGGACGGCGCAGGAGCAGAACCGGCTGGTTCCTCGCCAGGTTCTTCCCCAGCCTCATGCTCAGTAATCTTCCTCAAACGTGGCTTAGGACCACACAGCTCTTCCGCTTCGTCTTCTCCAGAGGGGCAGTCCGTATAGCCATCGCATATCCATCGCTTGAAGATACAAGGTCCGGAATGGCATCTATAATGAAAATATTAATTGTTAGATATTTGCAACGTTACAGTTTTAATGCCAAGTAATTTTAAGCTGGTAATGTGTATTTAAATCTTGATGTTAAATTAGTCAGGAGGTTAATGTATCCTAATAATTGTGAAATATTAATTAAATGAGAGATGTAATAAAATGTAATTAATAATTATGAAATATAAGTTAAATGAAATCTTTCATTTAACTTATATTAATAATAATAAAATAACTATTAAGAGCTTTAAAATAAGTGTTGGCAATAGAATGGTGCTTAAAAATAAGTAGGTACAACTTTACACACCCATTTGAAAAGGACTCCACAATAAACTGAATGAATACATATGTCGTAATAGAGTAAGTGCATGTAATTTGTTTTAGATGAGTTCAAGTGACATTTAAGTCATCTAGATCGTAGATAGTAGCTTGTTACGTTTTAAGTGTGCCAGCTCTTCAAGAGTATATCTAGATTACAAATTGAAAGCCACAAATTACTAATGCACAAATGTTAAAAGGTAAAAAGTTAGGGTTATGCTCCATTCTATCTGCATATTAATGAGCTTAAAATACATTTTGTTGTTATTATTTTGAATTGCGCTTCAATATTATAAGTACTAAAGGTGATTCAGTATGAGTCGTGAAGAAACCAACACACGTGTATATATTTCCGTGATTTTTTTCAAACATATGTAAAGTCGACCAATTCCCAGTATGAGAAGAAAATAGGTCTTTGATGATGATTCAATAATTTACCTAAACTCATTTTGTTCGCAAACAGCACAAATGGCTTCATCTTCTCCTCCAGGGCAGTCTTTAGTTCCATCACAGATCCAGTCTCGAGGTATACATGACCCATCGCCGCACGTAAGCTCACGCTCGTAACAGGGGCTTCTGGCAGTGATGCACTGGCTACTGGAATACTGGTTGCAGTTGAAAACTCCTGCTAACTCGCGGGGCATAAACCCTTCGCAATTGTCTACGATAGCTGAAAAGTAACAGAAGTTTTAAATTATCGAAATTACAAATCATGATATAAACCTGGTATGACACAAAATGATCGCCAAAAATACCATACATATCATAATATAAGTATATATATAAATAATAAAGTTGAGCAAGTTAAATGAAGTTAATTTATAATCTAAATTATTAATATGTCCTTACCTTTACAGAGATTGTAGCATGGCATCTTAGACGAATATGGATGTGGACTACATTCAGGCTCGAGCAAGGCGCAAGCGAAATGCTTCACACGGTCGCTGCAGTTGGTAGCAACAAGATATTCAATTTGGGAAAGCAAAGAAGTAACTTCGATGTCACCAAACTTTGCCGGCGATCCGGCGAGATCGTAGGGAAGAACACCTCGACATAGCGGCAAGCGGGTTGAACGACATTGTGGTACTAAAACATAACAAAGTATTTAAGTTACTCATCACATCTCAAAGATATTTTTTACATATGCGGTCATATGAATAAAATAATTGCGATGTGTTAATTAAAAAAAAGCCAAAAATGAGATTACGAAATACAAAATAAGACTACAAAACTACGAAAATAATGTAATTAGTACTAAATTTGCTTTTTAGGCCAAAAACTACTCTCAGCTGTAACATGTAGGTAAACAAATATCCCATGCATGCGACACACCAACACCTTCAAATTAATCCTTCATACCTGCATGCTAATAGCCCGCATGCATCCTTAGATAACATTACAAAACCGAACATACCATCAGCATTCACATTAATAGGATACTTTTTCGTGGTGGAATCGTCACCATCTCGCCACGTTGGTAGTGTAGGAGAAACTCTAGTGTTATAAACTGAGCTTTGTGTTGTGGATTTCATTTTTTCCGCATCTTCTATAGATATACCAAAAAGTTTTGAATGACCTGAAGTGAACTTGATATCAGCGTTCACTACTGGGCGGCTGTAAAATTCTTGGACTTCGAGTGGAAGTTCAGGTTCTACAACAATAGGCTCGTTGAAATTCATTTTCTTATTTTTAAGCGTTGACACAGGATACTCTTTGACAATAGGTGGTCTTATTTTAGACTGAAACAATTCATTATTCTTAGTTGTTTGTCTTTCACCCAAACTCGCAAACTCATTGATAGATTCTGCACTTGTGATGGTTTCCACCCTTGTGGCTGCTTCGGTACTAGTGCTAGTGATTCCTGTACCATCCTTGAAGTAGATAGCCAGAGGTTTTTCTGGTTTTTGAGTAATATGGGGCTTAAGTGTCGAATCATTTGGTACAGTGTTAGTATCTTCCAACAATTTGGGTGATCTTATTCTCTCAGTATCAGCTTTTTCATTACCGTACTGAACTTCGGGCTCGATATGTTTAGGAAATACTGGTGGAATAGGTAATTTTCTTTTCGTGCTGCTTTCAGTTACCGTGTCTACTATAGAGGTCAAATCAAAATTGTTGTCAGCATCAGCACCATAGAAATCAATTTCTGATGTTTTCGTACCTGTATCGCATAAAAGGTGAACATAATCATTTTATTATGATAAATACAGGCGACCATGTCTGTGACCATATTATTTGCCATATAGAAAAAGTCTAAGACTTGTCCATTTCTAGCAGTGTAATAGTAAAGAGAAAGACAACACTAAATAGTGCAAAATGCAGTATTATAAACATGTTACATAAATGTTTATTGGATGAAACCCATAAATAGATACTCTTAACATCAAACAAATTTATGTACCCAAATACAAGTACTATGTTAAAAACACAAAAAGTGTATATCGCCCCTGATTAAAAAAATGTTAAATGACAAAAACATAACGAAAATTGTAATTGCAACGATTTTAACGTTTTTTTTTTATTTTTCAAAAAGAACTTTACATCAATAAAGCATATCTCGTGAATACAAACAGGGCACGAAGCAAACAAAAATACCCTGTATGGACCGTAGATTCTTCCGACATAAAAAAGTATATCATATGTTATTTCCCTGAGCCAAATTTTATCCAGATCCGTTTTGCCGCTCTGGCGTAAATAAGTAAAAAAAATCCATTATAAGTTTAAATGTATTAGAAATAATATTTTTTGAATTTAGATTAATATAATTTATTATTTATAGTATTTAAATCACCAATTCAGTTCATATAGTTCGTATCTTTGGTTTAGACATTTCGTCACCTGTAACTATTTATTTACAAAATGTTGATATACCATACTTATATTAGTAATGACGATCTTCGTGGCGGGGCAATCTGAGATGCCTTTAATCCTTGGTAAACCATGCATCTAAATTTTGCTTTTTATTCTGAGACTAAGTATGCCGTACACATACTGTGTATAACACCAGCACTCATTGTCTGGAGCAACGATAGCTGAAAGCGTCGTCTTTCAATAAAATTTAACCTTTGGCTACGGACCATTCGCTTGGAGCTGCAAACGTCATTTTCAGAATTGCGTTGAGCGAATTTTGGCAAATTTCGTTATAATCTTTAACGTTCCACACTAACGTTTGTAGCTTAAAGCAACGTTTAAAGCGAATGGCTCTTGTGAGATGAGTAAAGTTAAAGCGATTATCATAAATACCCAGAGTGTGTTTCCGTGTGCTTGTTTCTGCTTCCCGACTTCTTGTCCCGTCTGGCAGCTTGCGGTCGGATTTGCCGATACCGCTATTCGATTGTGCGCTTGCGAAGCTCTCTTCCCAGAATGTAGCATTCACTGTATTTATATCTGTTTCCAAGTTATCTGGAATTTTAAAGGTTGATCAACTGTAAATAATCAATTATATAGAATATTTTTGTTAGTCGCTCATAATAATCATAATACAAATCTGATACAAATATATAAATCGTATAGTAAAACATTTCGTTAAACTACGCAAAATAGGGGACGTATCTGGATTAACTTTTATATTGTTGATTGATTGTTACTGAAGATATAGATGTCTTTGCATGGGAGACAAATAGGTATAAGGTCACACCCTTGAACGCCCTAAAAAGTTTTTGATATTGCATATGCAACACCTTCACCTTTAAAATAAAAACAATTGCGTAAGAATATATGATCGAAAATGTTTAACGCACAAACACTTAAAGCAGAAAAATTAGTATACCCACTTCAATCATGTATAAGTTAACTAACTTTTTCCCGCGGCTCTGGTCGCTTCACTCATATACCAGGACGAAGGATCCCATGTTTTAAGTCACAAACAATTTTGTGTATCACAACCAAATTCGATCAGTAGTTCATACGCGAAATAGTAGCAAACATACATCTTCACAAATTTTTGCCTTTATAATATTAGTGTGAGAGCAAACTTGAATAAATACCTACCACGTTGCCTTGTACAGTACAAAATAGGACCCATTGACCTCAAAACCGTCAACGTATAATAAACATAGTATTTAACAAAAGTAGGTTCATTTTAATTATGTATACGAACTCTGACATTGAATATAGAACATTGTTAGTGACGTAACTTTAAAAGAAGTCACTGTCAGAGATTGAAGACGCAGAGAAAGCAGAGTTCAAAAGTCAGTAGCACAATATGAAATCGGCGTCTGGTCCAACCATTAATCCTTATCACCATTGCTCAACAACTGATATAAATGGTAATTAGTGCAGCTGATGTCATTGTGTAATATTTAGTCTAGATGTGGGGATAACTTAGTTAATATTGTTAAATATGATCTAATGCACATTCCAGATGGTGCAAGATTAATTTTAATTATGAGCTTCCGATCGTGGTCTGCTCGTCGACTGGTGCACATTTCTTTACCAGATTTAAGTACCAAACGAGCATGCAGTCCACCTGATGGAAAGATATAACTGCCACCAATGGACGTAGCAACGACGTAGCAACTTCATATAGAACAGGGGTTTTATCTGAAGTCGATCATAGATGTGTTGCCTCTGCCGAGGACTAAGATGGTCGCTTCATATATAAGTAAGCCGGTTACCACACCCTTCCAACGAAACACAAGAACTACTTCACGCTAGAAATAGGTGAAACTACTCTGGTTCTACCACCTTGCAGTGTCTTCTAAGTATCTATGTGTATTATAGCAGTTTTATTATCAAGCAATAAAGCAAGCGATAAATTATTCGTAAACTAGACAAGACTGGAACGGTAACGCCTTACGTATTAAAATCAAACTGACTTGATCGTGTAAGACGTGTAAGTGAAATGGCGCATAATGTTCATTAGCCGTTGCGACGTATGGCTAATTGCTTCGCCGACGCTAAGACGAGGTTAATCATTAAGCGGGATGTAATTTCACGCGGGCACCCTAGAGTGTCCACTTTGGTCAGTGGCTCTCAACTGATTTTAAAACAACTTAGCCCAGGCCCTTCATTGCATAGAGAGCACAGCAATTATTATTACAATCGCAAAAAAACAGTCATGGCCTAAAGACTCGATTGCGTTTAAAAAAAATAACATACTTCTGAATTAGGGTTTTATCAATGTAATTTGCATTAAAGATGAAATGAATACTAAAATAATACGATACGCATAAATATGTTATCAATTACTTTCAATTAAAATGGTTCAATTAAATTCTTTAGTTTCGGTTTGATACGATTTTAATATCACAAACATACAAACAAAATTATTAAGTATTATAAAAACATATATTATTACTTATTCTCTATCCTCCAAACTATCTTCTATGCTTCTTTTCAATTCAATGCGATATACAAACCCAAAAAAATATAGTTTGGAAAACGATACACCTGAGAGTTCTTTTTGAAAATATGCCTCAATGAAGTATGAAATCTACAATAAACCCATCTCAATGAAATATGAATATCTCAATGAAGAAGTGAAAAAAGACCCGTGCCTAGAAATAGGACAGTAATGTGTTATATATATTGTCTGAGACGGCAAAAAGTTGTAGAAGTCACAGACATTTTCTATGTACAATATACCTATATAAAATATAGCTTTATGTGTTCTGCTGATACTCGTCGGATTGCGTCGTGTTTGCGTTTTAGTCATTGAACAATGACGGTTACAAGACAAATAAAGATTGAGAACAGCTGACGTACTTATGTATGTAGCAAAACCTATTAGACATTACATAACAGTAGCATGTGAAGTGTAATTTAGTAAGCCACATAAGCTACTTATTAACCTCTTAAGGTGCGATTTAATAATTTTCCTCTTAACACTCTACGCATATTAGTCGTAATATTGAATTATTAATCTATTTTAGGTAAATATGGTTTAAACATAAAACAGATACTTCAAGGATACGTAAATGCTTATTTATCTCAAAATTCTAATTATTATCTTTTTTCAAGTGGATTATGGTTTATTATTTTTAGTTTGATTCTGTTAAAAGAGGAGGAGGATTCATACGAAATACAGCCACTAATCTATGTTATAAACTTGAAGTCCATTAAAATACTCCAGTTCATTCATAAAATACAAGACATATCGTCAACAATTTAATTTAAAAAATACAGACGAATTGAGAACCTCCTCCTTTTTGAAGTCAGTCAAAAAATTAAAAGTAAGATACCAAAATGTTTGCATCATCGTTGCAACAATTCTATCTCAATAAAGAAACTATTTTTTCAAAGAGAAATAAATTACATTGAGTTAAGTAAGGGAATGAAAGTGGGATCAGAGGGCGCGTGTCCATAAACATACAATTGTATAAAGCTCATTTTCAGGGTTCCGTATCCAAAGGGAAAAACGGGGCGGTCTGTCACAGGACTACGAGTATCTCTGGAACTGTAATAGATGGCCACTTGTAATTTTTGCAGAATTTGTACTTCTGCTTTTCTTTCTGTTTGAAACCCATCGATGTATTTTGTGTTTAGCTATATTGCATAATTCTTCTTATTCTTATGGAAGCTACAACGAAAAATACTAATGATAAAAAATAAAAATATAAAGGCGGTCTCCATGCAAAAAGCGACATTTTAGGAGTCTTTCGATTTACCTGTAGAATCCTAACAAATAAACTCATGGTATTTTACAATGCATGTACGTGTAGTTGAAAAGATATTCAATACAAAAAATAATAAAAAAAGTTGTACCAAACCCTCATTGTGCAAGTTCGACTCCCACTTGGTCAATTATTGTATAGTTCCGTTTACAATAGCGGGCGAGAGGTCAACTTTCGTTTTTGCCAATCCTTCGCAAATAAGAGACAATTTCAAAGCAACTTAACAAAATATGGGTACATCCGGCCGCGCGAAGTCGAAGCGCACCTTTAAATAATATTATTATAATTCACTAAAGCCTTAAAGAACGGTCGTAAGATCCCTTCGCGTGTTAAATGCGAAAGTGTCCGATTATTTATGAAGAGTTCAAAAGTAACAAAGTACAAATTTACACATGAAAGGACCGTAATTGTTATGAAAGTTATTTTATGATCCTGCAGAGCTTCCGTCCTGTAATTATCGTAATTTAACTCGTAAATTAGGCATAAAAGCTTTCCATATGCAAATTTTTTGCCTAATTAACTGAGGGATTTTTTATCTTTTGTGTACCTTACATTTTTTATGGTTACATGTGTAATATGGCTTTTATAACCGGTTAGTTAAATGTAGCAGGGCATTGCATTAAATATAGAATTTATGGATTTGTGATTTTGTACTTTTCCACGAAAATGCGAAATAAAAACGTTACTAATAAAGGCTACAAATGTATAGTCTAATACACTTAACCTTTAAGTTTACATTATGTGCCTACATTTATCCATTTGCGCGACATTCTTACACAATAATTGTAAATTACTAATGGTACTTCGCTGTTACATAAGAGTTGCAAAGAGCAGACGAGTTTAAGGATGTTTAGTGCAACTCAAATAACTGCCTTTACATAACAGGAAACTGTACGCGTAAGTTTATATTTTTCTTTTTACTTAATCTTTATTACTTAGCTCGTAGCCACTAGAAGCGAATACATTCGCCGTAATAAATTATTATAGGAACACAATTTGCCACGAGTACCTATAAGTATGAGTAGAAATTGTGAAACAAATTATGTTTCCTATAATTTACACTTAAGCATGATCATAACGTACTTAGATCATCCATTTTCTAAGTATTAATGATAATGTTATAATCCACTTTGTTTTATGACCATTACGGCATAGTGTATTGTGCCGTAGAAAATTAAAGAAATATTATATTGGAAAATTAAGCGAAAAGAGAAACGGAATATACGATACAACCAAAAAAGAAAAACGTACTGATTTATCTCATCTATATGCGCGTACACATAGTTCCTCTAGTAGTTTAAAATGGAAAATAATAAAAAAATCTGTTGTTTTGTTTATATTAATAAAGCTTATCAATACCAAATAAAACTAAAATAAATTAAAATTAGGTTGACAAATAAATATTCTTAAATGGTTGTCTTAGCCAAATTATGAAATAATGATAATAATGACGTCTTTTAAAACTGATACACGCAAACAGATACTTAATCTTATTCGGTTGGACGATTGTGCAGCGATGAAACAGGTCTGAGATTATGTACAAATGAACGCAGATAGTAAATTGAACATTGATAACGATTCATTACAATGCATTATGCAAGGAATGGCTTACCGGAAGTAGCGGTATTTCGAACATGAAGCGTCGGACATAATAATAACAGTTATATGATTAGCGTTTTGAGTAAACAATCAGTATTGAGTAATGATATTGTTGAACATTGAAAGTTAAAAGATAATCAAATTACGATAATATAGAAAAGCCGATTGCGAAAATTTGTCAAAGTGATGGTTATACTTTAATAACTGCTATCCCTCTAGATGAGTAGACGGTTGCGTAGACGGAACAGTCTTTATGCATATGCTAATTTTTCCCTTTACAGTCTTGTTATAATATTCTTTATATTAAGCCAAGTATTATTAAGATTAAGTAAAACAGTATTATCAAGCATACATATAACAGAGGATGTCTACGCCTAAGAGCTTGCATAAAATTCCTATTCATATAACCTTGGTCATATCTCGACTTACACCCATTTTAAGAAAATTATATTTTTAACAGCTTTTTCTACTAAAGATTGAAATTTGACCATACCTACGAACAAATTTTCAAATTATTGATTTTTAACACTATCAGATGACTATTTGCGGCAGTGGTGACTAATTACGTTCACAACTTATATATGATATGCTGCTACTATAATATAAAACAGAGAGGCTTACTTATTTCGGATAAAAACACTTTATTAATAAAGCAACGCTTACCCGGCATAAGAAAATAGACGAAGACAGCAAGCGCGACACACACAGCAAACAGCGCGATAGGCCACCGTAGGAGCCGCAGCGCGCGCATCACTTTGCTGCCGCCCACGCCGCTGCCCGCCGCCACCCGGTACAGGCTGTCTGGATGCGAACCCTGAAATAAACAATCACATTTTAATATGTTACGATATTCGGTTTTTGAATTTCATTTTGCCGATATTTCGGCCCAGTTACATAGATCGTGGTCAAGGCGAAACTGCGGTGGCGGAGAGAAACCGTTGACAAGCACTAGTGGTACATTTAATTTAACCTATCTGCTCCATGTTACGACACAACACTAACTGTATCCCTACGCACCAAACTTTGCATTATTTGTGATTTACATAAACTAACCACTGGATTCCACGTTTGCGCTAATTTAAAACTATCTTCTCTGTTAAAGTTCTTAGGATGTTTTTGATCTCTATTGCTTCTTTTACTAAACGTGGAAAGTAATGACGCTCCGCGGAGATATTAACAAATTAATAATTATTAATAGGTAACGGTAGCCTAGTTGTTTATTATTTAGAACGTGGTGTAAGTTCCAGCCATTCACCACTGATTTTTTGTTTGTCATAGCAAAATAAATATTGATCGTTTTATAGGCAATATAAAATGTCTATGTTAAGTTAGAGTGAAGCCTATCAATTCGCACTTGGGAAGTTTATTGTACTATGGTCCAAGCTTTACTTACTAAGAAAGAAGACTATCTTCTTTCTTTGCAGTAGTTCCCAGAAGTGAAGTAATGGGCTGATGACGATTATAAGAGTCGTTGTCAATTAAGGAGATTATTGGTTTCCAACCATATCAAGACGCAGGACAGGATTTAATTCAATTCTTTTAAATATAATTTGGTTTTATTAACTAAATTTCGAGGATCGAATCCGAAATCCTCAGCATATCAAATCGAGTATGGTGACCTCTACATCACATGGTCGTCACGGCATTGTTGTATTAAGCAATATAAAATTAATTCAATTATCGTATTAGAACCTACGAGCTTCCGCGGTACCGCCATCATCTCCATTATTCATGGTTTTACATTTTCCACTAATTCTAAACACTTTTGCAACTTCCTCTTAGGTGGCCCAAAAATGACATTCATGGGAAGATCGATTAAAAGCTTATAATAAATCAAACTCGTAATAGCTAATTAAACGAGATTGTAAATTATACAATGAAATATAATATATACCTTAAAACTTTTATGGCTTAGAAACATTAATAAATACTTATTATTATATTTATTTTTGAAGTGGGTTACGTTTTTGTTTGCAATAATCATTTACTGTTTCGAATCATTTAAGTAGGGCACAAGGAAAATAAGAAGATCCAACTTGCGAAGTGCGATTCAATTTGTACTATATAATAGAAGATAACAACACACGTTCTATGAATATTTTAGCTGACTACCTAAAGAACATCTCGTTAGTGATAAGGCTCAGTAAGGCATCCGTCTAACCCAAAAAAGCGCACATCGTCTACAAGCGATTTCTTTTTTATCTAAGATGTATGTCAAGTTACATATAACAATGCGATTCTTTTAACATCATATTTACATTCGTTTTATACCCATTGAGGTACAAATGCTTATATAATAGAAGTATTAAACGGACATAGAGTAACCCAAATTCTACTTTTAGAAATTAATAAATTTCTTACACAAATCTATTAGAAAGGAAGGTATAGAAGAAAGGACAACTTTACTTTTATTGAAAGCGATTTCTTCTATATAGTTATTGAATAGAAAATAATGAAAGAATAAAGATATATACCTACATAGTTCATCAGATTCGCTTACAAGTTCATACAACTCATACGGATTGCAATTCATGAGCTAATAAACATAAACGCTTTCTACACTCATAGCCCCACAGTTAGGATAGGATTTTCTCCCGTGTCGTGGGTGCCATGGACACACAAAGCGAATACATAAACACGCAGACCCAGAGAAAAAAAATAAGCTCATCATTCACATTTCTGCCTGGCCGGGGATCGAACCCAGAACCCACTGCGTGTCAGACCAGTATAGTGACCGCTCCGCCACGTGGGTCGTCTAATCTTATGTATGTTATAATAAGATAAAAAAAAATTGAGTATTGGCCATTTCGTCATAAATAAAATTGGATAAGTCTACAAACGACTACAAAGCAATATTCCTTGAGCTCGTGTATGAATCAAACTAAGTAAAATAAATGAAGCTATAATCAAATTACAGGAAGTACTAACACGACAAGATAAGTCTCCTAGGAGTATATATAATTTGTCAGTCTTCATTATGGATGGCATTCGTATGACATAATCATTAAAACGCTTTCTACAATCAAAGCTCTACAAAGAGATTTCCTGTATTGCTATACATACATACAAAGACAAATAAAACAAAGATAATCACTTAATTCGTCGACAATCAAATGATATTTCATGGAAGACCGCCATGATAATTATTGTGTCACGCGTGACCGTTTGCGTAACAATTTTTGTGTTAATTTCACTTTATATTCCGAAGTCAAAGTCAAAGGTCAGAATGTTAACAGACGTATGTGTTACCGGATTATCTAACATTTATAGCCCGAAACTATTTGGCCTGGTATTCCAAGATCTTATCGATTAACATAAGAGGTGTATAAATGCTTAATTTGCAATATTTATTCAACATACATTTATGAGTAGCTTCATCAAAAATTATGTAACGGTTTCAGTGTAAAATATTTATTATGTCATTGAAATTTACGAAAACCGTCATTTGAATAGCACTCCAAACTTTTATAACATGTTAATGTGAGCATTGACTAAAGTTAAACATTCAAATGTAATGTTATTATATTACATTTGAATTACATTGATTAAACACCAAAGGAATTATACGATCTGTCGTGAACGTTATATGTATAAAAATAGTTAATTCGCCTCATTCAAAACAAAATACTAATAAGTATAAATTTCATTTAAATGTCCTACATAGTAATATATCAAACTTATAACATGCTCGAAGCTAATCTGTTGAAAATCGTTCTCAGCAATTACGATATAATGTGTAAGACGCTAGAACTTTTTTATCGTCTGTAGGGGTCAACAGAATTTTTGTATGTGCTTTAAATAGTTTGGTAACGCAATTGACCTCAGTTATAACTCTTGTTTTTTTTTTGTACTTGTATCAAATGTGCCCGTGGACTGCAAAAATCTCTTAAGATTGACTCTACGACTTTTATTCAATGCTATTCAAAATCTTCCTCAGTGTGTTGGCTCTTCTTAATATAGTAAATTACAAATTTATGACTACCGGTGTTGTTGAAAGGTGGATTGAGATCTACAATATGCCCTTTGACCCAAAAGAGAAAGTTGCCAAGTCTTCGCTGGAAATTCTAGGCCTCGATCCTCGTTATCCATTAGCTAGTTACAAAATAGTGTGCTTAGTATTTACGAGAATTATGTTGATGTCTTGTACCATTTTTAATTTAAGTTTAACTGATTTTAAAATTATTTTCGAACTTACGGCCTTTTAAATATAATCCTGCAAAAAATACTTGTTATAATAATAAGTAACAAAGGTTGAGTAAGTGTTAAGTAAGTTCATGGCTGCTAATTGGAAAAGTTTACCGAAACATAATAGAACACAATACCTAAATTCAGTTATTTAACAATCCTTAACACAAATTTTTAGTACGACTACTATAACGATTTGTAAACGCAAACATACTCTGTCTTCTCGCATTAACAAAATAATTAACCAGGGAACGAGCGTTATTTATGGTGACATGATTTTTATCCAGCAAATGTATTTGTAAAAATCGTGTGTGACAAAGTGCTTCAGAATTTGAAATAAATTTATCTATAATATTTCTTTAGATACCTTATAATATAATATATTATAAGGTATCTAATATATATAATATATTATATAATATATTCCATGACATTAAAGCATCATTATACGTTGTGATATACATAATGTAAATCTAATAACTCTAGCCAAAGTAACAGAATAAAGACTCCACAAGTGGGACACACGGAAAGCATTAACCAAACGAAACAGTTAATACATGTGTTATAGTTTCAACATGTTCAACTATCACTGGGAGAACATTAAACCAACTACAAGACACGTGTCCCATAGAACACGTACGGGACATATAGGTGCCACATGCGGCCGTAATGATAATGTGTGGAATATAATCAAATTTTACAATCTCTTGCGAAATATGGAAAACCTTCAACTACGGGTTTAAACTACACGATTTAAACAGAATGTGCATTCTTATTACACTAATATGTATAAACTGTAAGTAAAGTTATTGTAGGTAGTTAAGTTAAAGTTTAAATAATATTATTTTTATTTTTAATTTGTAGCAAACGAGCATGCAGTCCACCTGATGATAAGTGGCTCCTGCCGCCAATAAACTTCTGTTATCAATCCCAGTCTTGTGGTCAACCAACGCATTAGTTACCTACCTACTGCCTTCGCCACAAATGCGTTGATACTCAGGAGGACTAAGTTTGACTGCCTCGGATAAGTATCTCAGGATCAGTTTCCCTTACCACGACCTAGGCCAAAACACGGCGCTGAATACTTCTGTTATTTGGCAAAAATAGGCGTGGCGGTAATGCTTCCGGAGTCGAACCATAAAGGGTTCTACCACCTAAATCATATTATTGAATCAAAGTCTATGTACATTTGATCAAGAAATACATCATATTTTTTTGTTTATAAATATAAACACTTTCTACACTTAAAGCCCCACAGTAGGATTGTCTACTGTGTCGTGGGTGCCATGGACACACAAAAACGAGTACACAAACACCCCGACCCAAGAATCTAAATTCACTATTGACATTTCAGTCTGGCCGGGGATCGAACTCGGTACCCACTACGTGTTAGACCGGTATTGTGACCGCACCGCCATGCGGGTCGTCAAAAAATATGACAACGGAATGTCAGTTATGAAAATGTAGAGAACTACATTGAAAAATCAATAAAAATTATACATGATTCGAAAATTATAATCGTTTAGATTGATAAATTTTAATATATAGGTAATACTCATGATACGTCGTTACAATCAGTCCGTAGTTTTGACATTTATTTCTAAGTCTATTTAATTGCCAAAATCGACATATCTTAATGAATAAATACTTGTTAGGATTTGAATAATGTGTCAATATCATGTCCTAAGTTATGAATAATATTAAAGGGAAAATTAAATAAAAAATGTCTAATTTACAATTTGGAATTTGTATAGCGCATTTACAAATTAACTAAGAAATCTCTACACATTTTGCAGATAAAAGTGTCTTCCTGATGACCCTGAGGCTCTTGTGTAACTTGTACTTTCCTTTATAGACTTGTAACTCAACAATAAGTAATCATATAAGGTTCCTTAATATGTTATAATTTATTATATTAAATCTGGTAATTTCGGTGAAATCCATCGAAAGATTTCACTACGGATGTACCACTTCCTTACCTGTTTCTTTCATTTCAAATTAAAAACCTTCATAAGTCATAAAAAACATACAACTTCAATATGGCACGTAAATTATTAAGGTATTACAACATGTTATAAAACCATAAGTTCGAATTTAAAATCACATTACGATCTTGGAACTTACACTGTAGCTTACCTTAGCGGCGAATAACTTCACTTCTCTCGGCCTAGCGAAGTATTTGTCTAGTTTGTTCTCGTAACCGTTGATAATGCCATCAACGGGCGGTGTTTGCACCGCTCTTATCCGATAAGTGCCGTATTGTTCACCGTGTTCCGATATTGTCGGCAAATTGCCATTTGGAGAACTGCAGCTGCTGCTCGAACGGGAGTAGGCGTAATTCACCGAACCGTCAGCCGGATTCTTAGGCTTTTTTGTAAAAGTACTTCGCCTCGGCGGCTCCTCGGAGGGTTTTAAGTCATATGTCTCAAATTTTTCCGTTATAAAATGCTCCTCCACGTCAGTCGTTGGCACATAGCGTAACAGTCTCGGCTCTTTTATCTTTTTCTCATATTTCACAGAATCAGTTTCGTTGTCCAACTGCGCCAAATTTAGTGAACGTTGCAGCTCATTAGCTGTTCTGTTTGTCTTACGCTTTGTTTTACGTTCGACTGTCCGTGTGTGAACATGGTCGTCCACTATTTCTGATTCTGAGGATGGTCTATCTCCGTATAAAATGTAGTTTCCGTTTACCATTTTTATGTTTTAAATTATATTAACAGGCACAACAAAACATAATACTGTACGATCATTTTATTAATATTTATTTATTTTAAATTGTTTCTGCTTTTTTGAACTTCAATATCGTTTTAGAGTAAAACATGCAGTTGCCACTCGATGGCACTACGATTGAATGAACGCGAGTATCTAATAATTAGCGTACTGAGATGGCTTGTTTGTTTGTCGCTCCCGCGCTTACATTGCGTTTGACCATACAACGAAATTCCTTACCAGTAAATTGTCAGTGTTTATTACGAACAGTTACGAGCCGGATGAATAAGCAATCAAACGTCAAAATTTCCTGCCAATTAATAAACAAAGATTGACAATGCCACAAATTTAAACGTCGGTGGATTCTTTTATAATTAGCAATACAGAATTAAGTAATTTGGCTGTATTGTAAACTTGACATAACGTTATAAACTTTACTTATGGTTTTTCTCAAATATATGTGAGTTTCATACTGATAGCGTTGTAAAAGGCTTCTTTTTGTATTTTGGCAAAAAATATTCACAATGAATATTTTAAAGAGATCATTAATCGATATAGTTTTGAAGGCGGTAGAACCGTTTTAGATTTGACACGTATTTTTAGTGAGTGATTAACACCGCTGTTATTAGGCAACAGCGGTGTTAATCACTGATGTTTTGTGGTTTGATGGGTATGCTTAGAAAGACCTACTTATCCTAGGCGTTCCTACTTAGATCTCAGGTGTGATAAAGCATCTACGACCAAAATTAGTTGACTCAAATTTTATGTCGGGTTGATTTTAAATTTTCATGGGCGACAAGGGCTATCTACCATCAGGTGGATTGCTTACACATTTGCTTTTTCCATATTAATTTTAAAAATCTGTCCAGTACAAAAATTAAAGTTACCTCAAAATATAAATAGGTAATTATCGTCAATTATGTTCGCAATTAAAGTTTGACCAGTAGCATTTGTCTATTTAGCCTGCGTGATAAAATCTTAAAATCTGCGGCAAACAAAAGGCTGACTACTTCGAAACAAATAATGAGAACATTTGCTATGTTGTAAACGGCAAATACGTAGACTGTAGATAACATTCGGGGCGTTATGTCGGCCATTATTGTTTTGAGGTGGTTCCCGCGGTTTTTGCCACGCGGGAACGTTCTCAGTAAAGCTCGTGCGCGACAATGGAGCGGGCGAGACAAGCAACGAGAGTGAATTGCGCGATTGTGCAACGGCCCGGGGTGTTTTATGCAATTGATGTGCCGTTAATGCAACAGATGTACTGATAGAAACAACACAGGTCATTTGTCATTAAAGTATAATACGTGTGTGTACCACTTCCTCGTGTCTGTCTTGTAGCGCTTGCATAGATGACATGCGTCAGATTAATGTAACCTATGTCAGACTTTTCAAACTAGAATTATGTATGCAGCTCTTTCAACTGTTTTTATATAGCGATTAAACTTTACTAAGTTACATTGCCTTCTTTTGTTAGTTTGTTTTTGTTTTAGCGTGTTTATCCTCAACTAGGAGTACAAGCTTTACTTAAGGCATTAACTATTAGAAAAAAAAGCATAGAAAAACGATACTAATAATTAACAACTGACTATTATATGCACTAAATAAAGATGATCAAGTAACGAACAACGAAATTTTACTTTTATAATTTACTAGATTGTTTCCATACAAGAGACAATCGTCTTTCTGAGGAACTTTATTCATTAATTCTTGGAAGTAAATATAATTACTATTTCAATTATAATGAAATTATATTTATAGAGTTGTTGGCTTCTCTGATTTCGATGTTAACGCATCTTTCCCACACTATATACTGCGTGAACTGTACCACAAACGCGTTAAGACTATTACACATCGAACGATGCTCCAACTAACCTATTACTGTCAGTATTGTAATTTACGTTTCACTCACACTTACGACACGGCAATCGATCGCAAATTGATTTTGAGATGATTCGAACTTTACGAACGTTGTTTAGAGGTCGAATCGATCACTGAGTGATGCTTTACGATATCTTAAAACGCTATCTATCATTTAGATGATGGCTGTTGTCCGGAACGGTAACGTGAGGTTACGTAAATACCAGTAGGAGAATTTTTCAATCTAAATAAATATTATAAAGCAGTAGAGTTTGGTTGAACGCGCTATTCTCAGGAACTACTGGTTCGAATTGAAAAAATATTTTTGCATTGAATAGTACATTTATTGAGGATGGCTATAGGCTTTATAACGTATATGATTGTTTGTTTCTTACGTAGTAGCGGGTGAAACCGCGTGGCACAGCTAGTATATGATAAAGTAGTAGCAATCGATCAAGCAATTCATCATTAAAGGCATAACAGCTCATAATCGTTTTTCATCAAACCTACATAGGATAAGCTCTAACTGGGGTCGGCCACGGGTCGGCCACTACGTTGGAATGCTTATGCTTATATGATCTTATACCTTTCCATATTTTTAAAACATAAAACACAGCAATGCTTAAAGACTGATGTTAAATGAGCCGAAATAGATGTGGAAGTGGTACTTCTGGTGTTTAACCTCGAAGACTTCTATCATCTTTATTTATTTTCTTCTAGAGAATTTGTTCTTGGTGTGCAAATTAGTTGCTTTTATAATCCTACTAGCTAACCCGGCAAACGTTGTTTTGCCATATAAATAATTTCCTATTAAAAAATAAGGGTTGATCGTAGAAGGGTGAAAATTGAGGATTGTATGTATTTTTGTATGTTGTATCATAAAAAAATAGAAATTAAAAATTTTGTCTAAAAAATAAAAAAAAAATTAGGGTTGTACTACCCCTAACATTTAGGGGGATGAAAAATAAATGTAGGCCGATTCTCATAGATACCGGATAATAACAAAAATTTCATCAAAATCGGTCAAGCCGTTTCAGAGGAGTATGGCAACGAAAACTGTGACATGAGAATTTTATATATTAGATTATATTAGTGGGTATTTTGTAAACTTAAAATCGTGTAAAAGTGTGCTAATTAATAGAAAACGGCATCTAGTAAAACTACAGATAAAATTAAGGAAAAATAGTTTGACCCTTCATTACTAACAATGTGTAATAATAATACATTTTTTGTCTATTTGCTTGTATGTTTGAAATCGTATCGAACCAAAACTACTCAAATTAATCTATGTATTTGATAAGAAGAATTTTCAATTTAAAGTTGGTATTTACATTTTTCTAACTTCTAGTATTAAAAAAATAGAAATTAAACCAACTTCCATGCAGTGGCGTAGCGAGGGGGGGGGCGGAGGGGTGGTCCGCCCCGGGCGGCACATTTAGAGGGGCGGCGAAAACCGATTTGGGGGCGGCAAAAATAGATTTGGCAACCTTGTTTTGTCATCAAGTTAGATATCGTCTTTTTTTTGTAGTCAACTTAGATATCGTAGTTCTTTGTTTTGCATTTAGTCGCCAAGTTAGATATTGTCGTTTTTTTTTGGTCGTCAAAATTAGTATAATGTGTGGCGAGTTCAACTTCCGCTCGGGCGGCGTAAGCCCACGCTACGCCACTGCTTCCATGCCACAAAAAGTGAAAAATAATTTAAATATATATTGGTTTCGTACACAAACAGTACATAGTACATAGTCCCGAAGCCGGCGCTCAACACACTTCGCAAAATCATGTCGACAAAACGATGTTCTACGAGTATATGAGAATCGGTACTGGAAATAATCTTTCAAATGAGGAATCATAATTGACTAAGGAGAATTTTCTGGTCATATTTTAGGTGAATTCGACACCGAAGCGGAACGAGCGAAGCAGATGGAGAGGCGACGTAGAGCGGCGGAGTTTCTGAAGAAAGTCGGCGTGGACCCCGCCGCCGCCGCGTTACCGAACACCTCGCTGGCCAGTGCTATGGTAATTTAGATATCATCATTATCATCATCATCATCGTCATCACCAACATCATCATCATCATCAGCCTGAATTAGTCCACTGCTGGATATAGGCCTCCCCCAAGGCGCTCCACTGAGCCCGATCTTCGGCTCTCATCC